>QLOD02145895.1:0-16601 GCA_003260245.2 Sideroxylon spinosum | reverse complement strand
ATAGATTATACAGCGTAAGACTACTTGCGACCCAGGGGCGTCGTTATGCCCACGCGGTCCTTAAATTTTGAATCGGATATACTTTTTGCTACGTAACTCTATTTGTTTAACATAATATGTTTTTGGATAGCTTATAATAAGACGAATGCCCTCAAAAATTATTACATCATTAGGTGATGTAGATAGCATAGTGGAAGACTACTTGGAGATCTGGGGTCATCAATATCCCCGCGCGGTCGGTAAATATTAAATCGGCCCTAACTTTTGATACGTATCTCTATTTTTTCATTATTATACGTTTCTGGAAAGCTTGTAATGAGACGAAGGCCCAGGAAAATTATTACATCGTTGGGTTATGTAGATAGCATAGCAGAAGACTTCTTGGGCACCTAAGGTCGTCGCTATGCCAGCGAAGCCGTTAAATTTTAAATCGACCAGAACTGTTTCGACGTAGCTCTGTTTCCTTATTATAACATGTTTCCGGAATGCTTGAAATGCGATGAAGGCCCAGGAAAATTATTACACCATTGGATGACAAAGATTGTATAGCGTAAGACAACTTGCGACCCAGAGGCATCGTTATGCCCACGCGGGCCTTAAATTTTGAATCAGACATAACTTTTGCTTCGTAACTCCATTTTTTCATGTAATCTATTCCTGGATAGCTTGTAAAAAGACGAATGCGTTGAAAACTTACAACCTAATTGGATGATGTAGATAGTAGCGTGGAAGACTACTTGGAGACCTACGGTCGTCTTATGCCCGCGCGGTCGTTAAATATTAAATCGGCCATAACTTTATCTACGTAATTTTGTTTTCGTATTATAATATATTTTCCTAAAGCTTGTAGTGGGACGAAGGCCCAGGAAAATTGCTACACAATTGGATGATATAGATTTTACAGTGTAAGACTAGTTGCGACCCAGGGACGTCGTTAGGCCTACGCGGTCGTTAAATCTGAAATCGGCCAAAACTTTATCTATGTGATTCCGTTTTTGTATTATAATATATTTTCCGAATGCTTTTAATGGGACGAAGGCCCAGGGAAATTATTACACCATTGGATGATATAGATTGTACAGCGTAAGCCTACTTACGACCCAGGGGCATCGTTATGCCAACGCGGTCCTTAAATTTTGAATCGGACATGACTTTTGCTTTGTAACTCTATTGTTTTACAATAATATGTTTCTGGATAGCTTGTAATAAGACGAAGGCCCTGAAAAATTATAACATCATTGGGTGATGAAGATAGCATAGTGGAAGACTACTTGGAAACCTAGGGTCGTTAATATCCCCGCGCGGTCGGTAAATATTAAATCGGCCATAACTTTTGATACGTAACTCTGTTTTTTATTATTATATGTTTCCAGAAAGCTTGTAATGAGATGAAGGCCCTGGAAAATTATTACATCATTGGGTGATGTAGATAGCATAGCTGAAGACTTCTTGGACACCTCGGGTCGTCGTTATTCCAGCATGGCCGTTAAATCTTAAATCGACCATAACTTTTTCTACGTAACTCTGTTTCCGTATTATAACATGTTTCCGGAACGCTTGAAATGTGACAAAGGCCCGGGAAAATTAATACACCGTTGGATGACATAGATTGTATAGCGTAACACAACTTGCGACCCAGGGGGCGTGGTTATGCCACGCGGTCCTTAAATTTTAAATCGGATATAATTTTTGCTATGTAACCTCATAAAATTTAACGGCCGCGTGGGCATAACGACGCCCCTAGGTCTCCACTTCGTCTTACGTGATGCTATCTGTATCATCCAATGATGTAATAACGTGCCAGGCTCTTTGTCTCATTACAGGCTTTTCAGAAACATATTATAATAAGAAAAAATAGAGTTGTGTAGCAAAAGTTATGGCCAATTTAAGACCTAACGACCGCATGGGTATAACGACGACGATTGATCTCTATGTAGTCTTCCGCTATGCCATTTACATCACCTAATAATGTAGTAATTTTTTAGGGCATTCATTTTATAAGAATTTTTCTAGAAACATATTTTAATAATAAAATGAAGTTATGTAGCAAAAATTATGGCCGACTTAATGTTCAACGACCGCACGGGCACAACGATGCCCCCAGGTCTCTAAGTAGTCTTCTGCTTTGCTATTTTCATCACCCAATGATGTAATAATTTTCAAGGGCTTTTGTCTTATTAAAATTTTACCAAAAACATATTATAATAAGAAGACGGAGTTACGTAGGAAAAGTTATGTCCGATTTAAAATTTAACGACCGCACGGGCAAAACGATGCTCTGGGTCTCCAAGTAGTCCTCCACTATGCGATTTACATCATCCAATGACGTAATAATTTTTCAGAGCCTTTATCTAATTACAAGCCTTCGAGAAAAAAATTATATTAAGAAAATGGAGTTATGTACAAAAAGTTATGGCCGATTTAAAATTTACCGACCGCGTGGGCATAATGACGGCCCTAGTTCTCCAAGTAGTCTTCCGCTATGCTATCTACATCACCCAATGATGTAATAATTTTCTAGGGCCTTTGTCTTGTTACAAGCTTTCAAGAAAATATATTATAATAACAAAACGGAGTTACGTAGTAAAAGTTATGTCTGATTTAAAATTTAACGACCGCAAGGGCATAACAACGCCTCTGTGTCTCCAAGTAGTCTTACGCTATGCTATTTGTATCATCAAATGATTTGATAATTTTCTAGGGCCTTCATCTCACCGCAAGTTTTTCGAAAACATATTATAATAATAAAACGGAGTTATGCAGCTAAAGTCAGGGCCGATTTAAGATTTAACAACCGCGCAGGCATATCGATTCCCCTGGGTCTCTAAGTAATCTCACGCTATGCTATCTGTACCATTCAATGATGTAATAATTGTCAAGAGCCTTCATCTCTTCGTAAGCTTTCCAGAATCAAATTATGATAAGAAAATAGAGTTACGTAGCAAAAGTTAAGATCAATTTAAGATTTAACGACCGTGCGGGCATAACGACGACCCCAGGTCTCCAAGTAGTCTTCCGCATTTGCTATTAAGATCGGCCAAAGACATAATAATTTTTCAAAGCCTTCATCTCATTACAAGCATTCCAGATGCATATTGTAATACCAAAACGGAGTTACGTACCAAAAGTTATATCCGATTTAAAATTTATCAACCGTGCGGGCATAACGACGCCCCTAGGTCTCCGAGTAGTCTTACGCTATGCTATCTGTATCAGCCAGTGATGTAATAATTTCTAGGACCTTCGTCTAATTACAAACCTTGCAGAAAGATGTTACAACAAGAAAACGGAGTTATATAGTTGAAGTTATGGCCGATTTAAGATTTAATGACCGCGCCAGCATAACAACAACGCAAGGTCTCCATGTGGTCTTCTGGTATGCTATTTACATCACCCAATCATTTAATAATTTTTCAGGGCACTTGTCTTTTTACAATTTTTCTAGAACTATATTATAATAATAAAATGGAGTTATATAGCAAAAGTTACGTCTGATTTAAAATTTAACAACCGCACCGACACAACGACGCCCCTCGGTGTGCAAGTAGTCTTACGCTATGCTATCTGTATCATCTAATGATGTGATAATTTTCTAGGTCCATCATCTCATCGCAAGTTTCCGGAAACAGATCATAATAAGAAAACGGAGTGATGTCGTAAAAGTTAAGGCTGATTTAAGAATTATTGACCGCGCAGGCATAACGACGACCCTAGGTCTGCAAGTATTCTTCCACTATGCTATCTACATCATCCAATGATATAACAATTTCTCAGGGCCTTCGTCTCCTTACAAGCTTTCCAGAACCATATTATAATAAGAAAATAGAGTCATGTAGCAAACGTTATGGCCGATTTAAGATTTTAATGACCGTGCGGGCATAACGATGACCCTAGGTCTTCACGTAGTCTTTCGCTATGCTGTTGACATCCCCTAATAATGTAACAGTTTCTAGGGCCTTTGTCTTATTACAGGCTTTCCTGAAACATATTATAATAAGAAAACGGGGTTATGTTGCAAAATTTATATCCGATTTCAAATTTAACGACTGCGCGGGCATAACGATGCCCCTCGGTCTCCACTTAGTCTTACGCGATGCTATCTGTATCATCTAATGATGTGATAACTTTGTAGGGCCTTTGTCTTATCGCAAGTTTTCCAGAAACATATCATGATAAGAAAACGGAGTTACGTAGCAAAAGTTATGGCCGATTTAAGAAACATACCGACCGTGCAGGCGGGACGACGATCCGAGGTCTCCAAGTACTCTTCCGCTATGCTATCTACATCACCCAATGATGTAACAATTTCCCAAGGACTTCATCTCATTAGAAGCTTTCCAGAAACATATTATAATAAAAAAAACAAAGTTGCAAAGCAAAAGTTATTTTCGATTTAAGATTTTAACGGCCGCGCGGGCATAACGACGACCCCAGGTCTCAAAATAGTCTTCCGCTATGCTGTTCACATCCCTTATTGTCGTAATAATTTTCCAGGGCCTTCGTCTTATTACAAGCTTTCCAAGAAAACAGATTTATGTTTCAAAATGTTATGTCCGATTTAAAATTTATCGACCGTGCAGGCATAACGACGCTCCTAGGTCTTCGAGTTGTCTTGCGCTATGCTAACTGTATTACTCAGTGACGTAATAATTTTCAAGAGCCTTTGTCTTACTACAAAACTTCCAGACAGATATTATAATGAGAAGACGAGGCTATGTAGTTGAAGTTATGGCCGATTTAAGATTTAACGTGTGCACATGCATAACGACGACCCTTGGTCTCCATATAGTCTTCTGCTATCCTATTTCCATCACACAATCATGTAATAATTTTTTAGGGCATTCATCTTATTACAAATTTTCCAGAAATAGATTATGATAATAAAACGAAGTTATGTAGTAAAATTTATGTCCGGTTTAAAAAGTTAACGACCGCGTGGGCATGACGACGCCCCAAGGTCTCCACTTCGTCTTACGCGATGCTATCTGTATCATCTAATGATGTAATAACTTGCCAGGCTCTTTGTCTCATTACAGGATTTTTAGAAACATATTATAATAAGAAAAAACAGAGTTGTGTAGCAAAAGTTATGGCCAATTTAAGACTTAACGACCGCGCGGGTATAACAACGACGATAGATCTTCATGTAGTCTTCCGCTATGCTATTTACATCACCAAATGATGTAGTAATTTTTTAGGGCATTCGTTTTATAAAAATTTTTCCAAAAACATATTTTAATAATAAAACGAAGCTACGTAGCAAAAAATATGGTCGACTTAAAGTTCAACGACCGCACGGGCGCAACGATGCCCCCAGGTCTCTAAGTAGTCTTCTGCTTTGCCATTTTCATCACCCAATGATGTAATAATTTTCAAGGGATTTTTTCTTATTAAAAGTTTACCAAAAACATATTATAATAAGAAGATGGAGTTACGTAGGAAAAGTTATGTCCGATTTAAAATTTAACGACTACGCGGGTAAAACGACGCCCTGGGTCCCCAAGTAGTCCTCCACTATGCGATTTACATCATCCAATGATGTAATAAATTTCCAGAGCCTTTACCTAATTACAAGCCTTCTAGAAACAAATTATATTAAGAGAATGGAGTTATGTACAAAAAGTTATGGCCGATTTAAAATTCACCGACCGCGCGCGCATAATGACGACCCTAGTTCTCCAAGTAGTCTTCCGCTATGCTATCTACATCACCCAATGATGTAATAATTTTCCAGGGCCTTTGTCTTGTTACAAGCTTTCAAGAAATATATTATAATAACAAAATGGAGTTATGTAGAAAAAGTTATGTCTGATTTAAAATTTAACGACTACAAGGGCATAACAACGCCTCTATGTCTTCAAGTAGTCTTACGCTATGCCATCTGTATCAGCAAATGATTTGATAATTTTCTAGGGCCTTCGTCTCATCGTAAGTTGTTCGAAAACATATTATAATAAAAAAACAGAGTTACGCAGCTAAAGTTACGACCGATTTAAGATTTAACAACCGTGTAGGCATATCGATGCCCCTGGGTCTCCAAGTAGTCTTACGCTATGCTATCTGTATCATTCAATGATGTTATAATTTTTAAGAGCCTTCATCTCTTCTTAAGCTTTCTAGAATCAAATTATGATAAGAAAACAGAGTTACGTAGCAAAAGTTAAGGCCAATTTAAGATTTAACGACCGTGCGGGCATAACGACGACCCCAGATCTCCAAGTAGTCTTCCACATTTGCTATTTAGATAGGCCAAAGACGTAATAATTTTTCAGGGCCTTTGTCTCATTCCAAGCATTCTAGATGCATATTGTAATACCAAAACAGAGTTATGTACCAAAAGTTATTTCCGATTTAAAATTTATTGACCGAACGGGTATAACGACACCCCTAGGTCTCCGAGTAGTCTTACGCTATGCTATCTGTATCAGCCAGTGATGTAATAATTTTCTAGGGCCTTCGTCTGATTACAAGCCTTCCAGAAAGAAGTTACAAGAAGAAAACGTAGTTATATAGTTGAAGTTATGGCTGATTTAAGATTTAATCACCGCGCCAGCATAACAACAACGCAAGGTCTCCATGTTGTCTTCCAGTATGCTATTTACATCACCCAATCATTTAATGATTTTTCAGGGCATTTGTCTTTGTACAATTTTTCCAGAACTATATTATAATAATAAAATGGAGTTACGTAGCAAAAGTTATGTTCGATTTAAAATTTAACAATCGCACCGACACAACGACGCCCCTCGGTGTGCAAGTAGTCTTACGCTATGCTATCTATATCATCCAATGATGTGATAATTTTCCAGGTCTATCGTCTCATCGCAAGTTTCCAGAAACAGATCATAATATGAAAACGGAGTTACATCGTAAAAGTTATGGCTGATTTAAGAATTACTGACCGCGCGGGTATAAGGACGACCCTAGGTCTGTAAGTATTCTTCCACTATGCTATCTACATCATCCAATGATATAACAATTTCCTAGGGCCTTCGTCTCCATACAAGCTTTCCAAAAACATATTATAATAAGAAAACAGAGTCACGTAGCAAACATTATGGCCGATTCAAGATTTTAATGATCGTGCGGGCATAACGATGACCCTAGGTCTTCACGTAGTCTTTCGCTATGCTATTGACATCCCCTAATAATGTAACAGTTTCTAGGGCCTTTGTCTTATTATAAGCTTTCCAGAAACATATTATGATAAGAAAACGGGGTTATGTTGCAAAATTTATGTCCGATTTCAAATTTAACGACTTCGCGGGCATAACGATGCTCCTCGGTCTCCACTTAGTCTTACGCGATGCTATCTGTATCATCCAATGATGTGATAACTTTGTAGGCCATTGTCTCGTCGCAAGCTTTCCAGAAACATATCATAATAGGAAAATGGAGTTACGTAGCAAAAGTTATGGCCGATTTAAGAAACATACTGACCGTGCAGGCGGAACGACGATCCGAGGTCTTCAAGTAGTCTTCCGCTATGCTATCTACATCACCCAATGATGTAACAATTTCGCAAGGCCTTCATCTCATTAGAAGCTTTCCAGAAACATATTATAATAAAAAAAATGAAGTTGCATAGCAAAAGTTATCTTCGATTTAAGATTTTAACGACCGCGCGGGCATAACGACGACCCCAGGTCTTAAAATAGTCTTCCGCTATGCTGTTCACATCCCTTATTGTCGTAATAATTTTCCAGGGCCTTCGTCTTATTACAAGCTTTCCAGAAATATATTATAGTAAGAAAATAGCTTTACGTTTCAAAATGTTATGTCCGATTTAAAATTTATCGACCGTGCAGGCATAACGACGCCCCTAGGTCTCTGAGTTGTCTTACGCTATGCTAAATGTATTACTCAGTGATGTAATGATTTTCCAGAGCCTTTGTCTTATAACGAAACTTCCAGACAGATATTAAACGAGAAGACGGGGCTATGTAGTTGAAGTTATGACCGATTTAAGATTTAACGTCTGCACATGCATAACGACGACCCTTGGTCTCCATATAGTCTTCTGCTATGCTATTTCCATCACACAATCATGTAATAATTTTTTAGGGCATTCATCTTATTACAAATTTTCCAGAAACATATTATGATAATAAAATGAATTTATGTAGTAAAATTTATGTCCGGTTTAAAATTTAACGACCGCGTGGGCATGACGACGCCCCTAGGTCTCCACTTCGTCTTACGCGATGCTATCTGTATCATCCAATGATGTAATAACTTGCTAGGCTCTTTGTCTCATTACAGGCTTTTTAGAAACATATTATAATAAGAAAAAATAGAATTGTGTAGCAAAAGCTATGGCGAATTTAAGACTTAACGACCATGCGGGTATAACGACGATGATAGATCTCCATGTAGTCTTCTGCTATGCTATTTACATCACCTAACGATGTAGTAATTTTTTAAGGCATTCGTTTTATAACAATTTTTCCAGAAACATATTTTAATAATAAAACGAAGCTACGTAGCAAAAATTATGGCCGATTTAAAGTACAACGACCGCACGGGCACAACGATGCCCCCAGGTCTCTAAGTAGTCTTCTGCTTTGCCATTTTCATCGCCCAATGATGTAATAATTTTCTAGGGCTTTTGTCTTATTAAAATTTTACCAAAAACATATTATAATAAGAAGACGGAGTTATGTAGGAAAAGTTATGTCCGATTTAAAATTTGACAACCGCGCAGGTAAAATGACGCCCTGGGTCTCCAAGTAGTCCTCCACTATGCAATTTACATCATCTAATGACGTAATAAATTTCCAAAGCCTTTACCTAATTACGAGCCTTCCAGAAACAAATTATATTAAGAGAACGGAGTTATGTACAAAAAGTTATGACCGATTTAAAATTCACTGACCGCGCGGGCATAATGACGACCCTAGTTCTCCAAGTAGTCTTCCGCTATGCTATCTACATCACCCAATGATGTAATAATTTTCCAGGGCCTTTTTCTTATTACAAGCTTTCAAGAAATATTTTATAATAACAAAACGGAGTTACGTAGCAAAAGTTATGTCTGATTTAAAATTTAATGACTACAAGGGCATAACAACGCCTCTGTGTCTCCAAGTAGTCTTACGCTATGCTATCTGTATCAGCAAATGATTTGATAATTTTCTAGGGCCTTCGTCTCATCGTAAGTTGTCCGAAAACATATGATAATAAGAAAATGGAGTTATGCAGCTCAAGTTAGGGCCGATTTATGATTTAATAACCGCGTAGGCATATCGATGCCCCTGGGTCTCCAAGTAGTCTTACGCTATGCTATCTGTATCATTCAATGATGTCATAATTTTTAAGAGCCTTCGTCTCTTCTTAAGCTTTCCAGAATCAAATTATGAAAAGAAAACAGTGTTACATAGCAAAAGTTAAGGCCACTTTAAGATTTAACGACCGTGCGGGCATAACGACGACCCCAGATCTCCAAGTAGTCTTCTGCATTTGCTACTTAGATCGGCCAAAGACGTAATAATTTTTCAGGGCCTTCCTCTCATTACAAGCATTTCAGATGCATATTGTAATACCCAAATAGAGTTACGTACCAAAAGTTATATCCGATTTAAAATTTATCGACCGTATGGGCATAACGACGCCCCTAGGTCTCCGAGTAGTCTTACGCTATGCCACCTGTATCAGCCAGTGATGTAATAATTTTCTAGGGCCTTCGTCTAATTACAATCCTTCCAAAAAGATGTTACAAGAAGAAAACGTAGTTATATAGTTGAAGTTATGGCCGACTTAAGTTTTAATGACTGCGCGAGCATAACAACAACGCAAGGTCTCCATGTGCTCTTCAGCTATGCTATTTACATCACCCAATCATTTAATAATTTTTTAGGGCATTCGTCTTTTACCAATTTTTCCAGAACTATATTATAAATATAAAATGGAGTTACATAGAAAAAGTTATGTCCGACTTAAAATTTAACAACCGCACCGGCAGAACGACGACCCTCGTTGTCAAGTAGTCTTACGCTATGCTACCTGTATCATCCAACGATGTGATAATTTTCCAGGTCCATCGTCTCATCACAAGTTTCCGAAAATAGATCATAATAAGAAAACGGAGTTACGTCGTAAAAGTTATGGCTGATTTAAGAATTATTGACCACACGGGCATTACGAGGACCCTAGGTCTGCAAGTATTCTTCCACTATGCTATCTACATCATCCAATGATATAACAATTTCCCAGGGCCTTTGTCTCCTTACAAGCTTTCCGGAACCATATTCTAATAAGAAAATAGAGTCACATAGCAAATGTTATGCCCGATTTGAGATTTTAATGACCGCGCGTGCATAATGATAACCTAGGTCTTCACGTTATCTTTCGCTATGCCGTTTACATCCCCCAATAACGTAGCAATTTCTCGGGCCTTTGTCTTATTACAAGCTTTCCAGAAACATATTATAATAAGAAAACGGGGTTATGTTGTAAAATTTATGTCCGATTTCAAATTCAACGACTGCGCGGGCATAATGATGCCCCTCGGTCTCCACTTAGTCTTACGCGATGCTATCTGTATCATCCAATGATGTGATAACTTTGTAGGGCCCTTTTATCATCGCAGGCTTTCCAGAAACATATCATAATACGAAAATAGAGTTATGTAGTAAAAGTTATGGCCGATTTACAAAAATTACTGACCGTGCAGGCGTAACGATGATCCGAGGTCTCCAAGTAGTCTTCTGCTATGCTATCTACATCACCCAATGATGTAATAATTTCCCTGGGCCTTAATCTCATTACAAGCTTTCCAGAAATATATTATACTAATAAAACGGAGTTACATAGCAAAAGTTATGTTCGATTTAAGATTTTAACGACCGCGCGGGCATAACGACGACCCCAGGTCTCAAAATAGTCTTCCACTATGCTGTTCACATCCCCTATTGTCGTAATAATTTTCCAGGGCCTTCGTCTTATTACAAGCTTTCTAGAAATATATTGTAGTAAGAAAACAGATTTATCTTTCAAAAGTTATGTCCGATTTAAAATTTACCGATCGTGCGGGCATAACGACGCCCCTAGGTCTCCGAGTAGTCTTATGCTATGCTAACTGTATTACTCAGTGACGTAATAATTTTCCAGGGCCTTCGTCTTATTACAAGCCTTCCGGAAAGATGTTACAACAAGAAACGGAGTTATATAGTTGAAGTTATGGCCGATTTAAGATTTAATGACCGTGCGAGCATAACAACAACCCAAGGTCTCCATGTGGTCTTCCGCTATGCTATTTACATCACGCAATCATTTAATAATTTTTCAGGGCATTCGTCTTCTTATAATTTTTTCAGAAATATATTATAATAATAAAATGGAGTATCGTAGCAAAAGTTATGTCCGATTTAAAATTTAACAACCGCACCGGCCCAACGACATCCCTTAGTGTGCAAGTAGTCTTACGCTATGCTGTCTGTATCATCCAATGATGTGATAATTTTCCAGGTCCATCGTCTCATCGCAAGTTTTCGGAAACAGATCAAATAAGAAAATGGAGTTAGGTCGTAAAAGTTATGGCCGATTTAAGAATTACTGACCGCGCGGGTATAACGACGACCCTAAGTCTGCAAGTAGTCTTCCACTATGCTATCTACGTCATCCAATGATGTAACAATTTCCCAGGGCCTTCGTCTCCTTACAAGCTTTCCAGAATCATATTATAATAAGAAAACAGAGTCACCTAGCAAACATTATGGCCGATTTAAGATTTTAACGACCGCGCGGGCATAACGATGACCTTAGGTCTTCACGTAGTCTTCCGCTATGCTGTTTTCATCCCCCAATAATGTAACAGTTTCTAGGGCCGTTGTCTTATTACAAGCTTTCCAGAAATATATTATAATAAGAAAACGGAGTTATGTTGCAAAATTTATGTCCGATATCAAATTTAAGGACTGTGCGGGCATAACGGCACCCTCGGTCTCCACTTAGTCTTACGCGATACTATCTGTATCATCCAATGATGTGATAACTTTGTAGGCCCTTTTTCTCATCGTAAGTTTTCCAGAAACATATCATAATAAGAAAATGGAGTTACGTAGCAAAAGTTATGTCCGATTTAAGAAAATTATCAATCGTGCAGGGGTAATGACGATCCGACATCTCCAGTAGTCTTCCGCTATGCTATACATATCACCCAATGATTTAATATTTTTTCGGGGCATTCGTCTTATTACAATTTATCCAGAAACATATTATATTAATAAAATGGAGTTATATAAAAAGCGTTATGGCCGATTTAAAATTTAACGACTGCGCAGGTACAACAATCCTGCTGGGTGTCGAAGTAGTCTTACGCTATGCTATCTGTATCATCAATTGATGGGATGGCTTCACCTCAATTCAAGCTTTCCGGAAATAGATCATAATAAGAAAATGGTGTTATGTAGCAAAATTTATTGCTGATTTAAAAGTTACCGATTGCGCAAGCATGACGACGAACCTAAGTCTCCAAGTAGTCTTCCGCTATGCTATCTACATCACCCAATGATGTAGCAATATCTCACGGCCTTCATCTCATTAGAAGCTTTCCAGAAACATATTATAATAAGAAAACAGAGTTACATAGCAAACATTGTGGCCGAATTAAGATTTTAATGACCGCGCGGGCATAATGACAACCATAGGTCTCCACGTGGTCTTCCGCTACGCCGTTTACATCCTCAAATGACGTAACAGTTTTACAGGGTCTTCGTCTCACTGTAATCTTTTCAAAAATATAATATAATGAGAAAACAGAGTTGTGTAGCAAAAGTATTAGCCGATTTAAAATTTAACGACCGTGCGTTCATAACGACGACCCTAGGTTTTCATGTAGTCTTCTACTACGCTATTTACATCACCCAATGATGTAATAATTTTTTAGGGCATTCATCTTATTACAATTTATTCAAAAACATATTATAATAAAAAAACAGAGTTACGTAGCAAAAGTTATGGCCGATTCAAGATTTTAACGACTGCGCAGGCACAATGACGACCCGGGTCTCCAAGTAGTCCTCCGCTATGTTATTTACATCCCTAATGATGTAATAATTTTCCAGGGCCTTTGTCTTATTACAAGCTTCTAAGACCATATTATAGTAAGAAAACAGATTTACGTACCAAAAGTTATGTCCGATTTAAAATTTAACGAACGTGTGGGCATAACGATGCCCCTGGGTCTCCAAGTAGTCTTACATTATGCTATCTGTATCATCCAATGATGTAATAATTTTCTAGTGCCTTCGTCTCATTTTATGCTTTGAGAAGTATTTTATAATAAGAAAACGGAGTTACGTAGCAAAAGTTACGGCTGATTTTAAATTTAACGACTGCGCGGGCATAATGACAACCCCAAGTCTCCAAGTAGCCTTTCGCTTTGCTATTTAGATCATCCAAAGATGTAATAATTTTCCCGGGCCTTCGTCTCATTACAAGCATTCCAGAAACATCTTATAATAACAAAATGGAGTTACGTAGAAAAAGTTTTGGCCCATTTAAAATTTTAATGTCCGCGAGGGCATAACAACGACCCCCGGTCTCCATGTAGTCTTCCGCTATGCTGTTTACATCACCCAATGATGTAATAATTTTCCTGGGCCTTCGCCTCATTACAGGCTTTCCAAAAACATGTTATAATAAGAAGACGGACTTAATATTAAAAGTTATGGCCGATTTAAGATTTAACGACCGCGCGGGCATAACGACGGCCCTAGGTCTCCAAGTATTCTTCTGCTATGCTGTTTACATCACTCAATGGCATAATAATTTTCCAGAGCCTTTATCTAATTACAAGCCTTCGAGAAACAATCCATATTAAGAAAACGGAGTTACGTAGGAAAATTTAATGCCGATTTAAGATTTACCGACAACACGGGCATAACGACGGCCTTAGCTCTTCAAGTTTGTTTCGCTATTCTATCTACATCACCTAATGATGTAATAATTTTCTAAAGCCTTCGTCTTGTTACAAGCTTTCTAGAAATATAATATAATAATAAAATGGAGTTACATAGCAAAAGTTATGTCTGATTTAAAATTTAACAACCGCGAGGGCATAACGACACCCCTAAGCCTCCACGTAGTCTTACGCTATGCTATCAGAATCATCATATGATTTGATAATTTTCTGAGTCCTTCATGTCATCGTAAGCTGTCTAGAAACGTATTATAATAAGAAAATTGAGTTACTTAGCAAAAGTTAGGGCCGATTTAAGATTTACTAACCTCGCGCCCATAACGACGACCTAGGTCTCCAAGTAGTCTTCTGCTCTACTATCTACAACACCAGATGGTGTAATAATTTTCAAAGGCCTTTGTCTCATTACAAAATTTTCAGAAATATATTATAACAAGAAGACTGAGTTACATAGCTGAAGTTATGGTTGATTTAAGATTTAACGACCGTGCGTGCATAGCGACAGCCCCAGGTCCCCAAGTAGTCTTCCGCTATGTTCTTTACATCACCCGATGATGCAATAATTTCCCAAGGCCTTCGTCTTATTACAAACATTCCAAAAACATATTATAATAAGAAAATGAAGTTATATAGCAAAAGTTATGTCCGATTCTAATGACCTTGTAGGCATAACGACGCCCCTGGGTCAACACTTAGTCTTACGCTATGCTATCTGTATCCTCCAATGATGTAATAATATCTCAGGCCTTCGTCTTATTACCGGTTTTCCAGAAACATACTGTAATCAGAAAATGGAGTTACGTAGTAAAAGTTATGGCCAATTTAAGATTTAACGACTGCGCGGGTATAACGACGACCTAAGGTCTCCAAGTAGTCTTCCGCTATGTTGTTTACATCACCCAATGATGTAATAACTTTCTAGGGCCGTTGGCTTATTACAAGTTTTGCAGAAACATGTTATAATACAAAAATAGAGTTACGTGGCAAAAATTAAGTCCAATTTAAAATTTAACGACCGCGCGGGTATAATGACACCACTGGGTCTCCAAGTAGTCTTATGCTAGGCTATCTATGTCATTCAATGATGTAATAATTTCCAAGGGCCTTTATCTCATCGTAAGGTTTCCAGAAACATATTACAATAAGAAAATGAAGTTACGTTACAAAAGTTCTGGCCGATTTGAGATTTAATGACAGCGCGGGCATAACGACGACCCCAGGTCTTCAAGTAGTCTCCACTGTGTTATCTACATCACCCAATGATGTAATAATTTTCCAGGGCCTTTGTCTCATTACAAGCTTTCTAGGAACATATTATAATAAGAAAACGGAGTTGCGTATCACATGTTATGGCTGATTTTAGATTTAAGGACCGCGCAGGCATAACAACAACCTTAAGTCTCCAAGTAATCTTCCGCTATGCTATCTACATTAGCCAATGATGTAATAATTTTCTAGGGCTTTCGTCTCGTTATGAGCTTTCTTGAAATGTATTTTAAAAAGAAAATGGGGTTATGTAGCAAAAGTTATGGACGATTTCAGGTTTAACGACCGTGCCGGCATAACAACGACCCTAGGTCTCCAAGTAGTCTTCCGCTATGCTATTTGACCAACCCTAAACTATGTTTAGGTTCTTCCTCTCAAGTGCAAGAGGGTAGTCATAGTTTTAAACTCAGTGAGTCTGAGGTCTAATTCTTAGGGAGCCTATGTTATTTAGTTTTTAGGTTACAAAGGGATTTTAGCGTTTAATGTAAAAAAGGTTTGGTGTTCAATTGAACTAAGTTTTGCAATTTAATAGAAATAAAATAAATAAAAACAAGTAAAATTAAAACCAATAATTAAATTACAGTTATGAAATAACTTTAACAATTCAATTAAATTTCTATTTCTTTGTAATTCAGAATGAATTGGAAAATAATTTAATCTAATTAAATTATTACGATACTCGAAATCGATTAACGAATTCAGTAAAGAAGAAGTTCTTTATTCAACTTGGAAGTCAGGGTAGTTCACTACTTTACTCTGGGATATTTACTTTCAAACTTGAAATTCTATTTTGTTCAAAAATTATTTAGAGCATTTGAATCAAAAACCAGTACCAGTAATTTCAAGCGAATATGATTAAAGATTTTTCTTTTCGAAAGCTTTTCAGACAAACGAATTCAAAGTTTTACTCGAAACCTGTTTATAATCTTGTTCAAAATTATGTAGAAAGTTATAATCAAAAACCCATACCAGTGATTTCAAATGAATGTGGTAAAAGATTTCCGTTTTCGAATGTTTTCGAAACAAGTTAAAATTGATTTAAAAATAGTAGATCTCTACGCATGTGCTTTTGATACCCATACAAAAGATCTATGTAGATCCCAGAGTAATTTCATGAACTACCCGTTCTTGATTCGTTGAGTCAAGAACTAGGGTTTCTACACTGACATTATTTTAATTGAAATGAAAGCAATAAAGATGTAAATCATCATTCGATTTATTGATTGAAATCTAAAAATTATATATTTAAATACGTGAATGAAAGAAACTTATATCAAATCAATCTTGAAAAAGTGTAGGTAAAAAGAAGTGCAGCGAAGAATGAGAACACATCGTACGAATCGATAAAAACTCTCAAAACTAATCTAAAAACTCTCTTTAAAAGTTCTCTCCAACAAAATATGAAAAGAATGAA
>QLOD02145882.1:0-16601 GCA_003260245.2 Sideroxylon spinosum | reverse complement strand
CATAGCCTAATTCAGACCTTAAGAACTGATAATGGGAGGGAATATTTCAATTCTATTTTAGGTGACTACCTTACTACCAGTGGTATCATACATCAAAGTTCCTGTACTGATACACCTCAACAGAATGGTGTAGTCGAGAGGAAGAATAGACACCTCCTTGAAGTAGGAGCCCTGATGTTTACAATGAATATACCTGAATATCTATGGGGAGAAGCTGTCTTAACAGCTTCTTATCTCATCAATAGAATGCCCTCAAGGACCCTCAACTTTGCTTCTCCTTGGTCTGTTGTCCTACAGCAGTTTCCAAACTTTAGAGCTATGTCTTCTCTATCTCTCAAAATTTTTGGTTGCCCTGTGTTTGTCCACAATCACTCACCTAATAGATCCAAACTTGATCTCAAGGCCATTAAATGTGTTTTCATTGGATACTCTCCCACTCAAAAGGGATACAAATGCTGTTCCCCTTCACTCCGTAGAGTATTTGTTTCCATGGATGTTTTTTTTGTTGAGTCTCAATCTTTCTTTTTCCCAAGACTCATCTTCAGGGGGAGAATTTCAATGAAGATCAGTCTTGGGATAAGGCTTGGGACACAGCTGCACATGAGCCTTCTTCACTTTCTTAGCCCACAGTCTAGCTCCAGCTCCTTCCTTGGTCTCCAACCCTTCCTTACCTTGTATGGCTAACATTGACCCTGAAGGTAGTACAAACCTATCTCAGCCCATTATAAAACTAAGAGAAGATACTTCTCAGTCAGGGGGGAGAAAAGACAAGAACAGATACTGCCAGAATTAGCTCTCAACCAGAGGGACAATTACTGGTTTACTCTAGAAGGAATCACAGACAGCAAGACCAATCAGACTTGAATTCCAGCTTCCAGAACAATGCTACCAGCAGTGATCAAGTCCAGTACAGTAATGAGGCCTCAGATCAGGACCTGAATTTACCTATTGCTACTAGAAAAGGGACAAGGACCTGCACACAGCATCCCATATCTTAGTATGTGTCCTACACTAGATTATCTCCCACATTTCGAGCCTTCACCACTGCACTATCAGCAACTACAATTCCTAAAACAATAGATGAAGCCCTAACTAACCCAAAGTGGAAAGCAGCAGTACAAGAAGAAATGGATGCCCTGAAGAGGAACAATACATGGGATATGGTTGAATTACCTGCAGGAAAAAGGACAGTAGGCTGCAAATGGGTATTTACTATCAAGTACAATACTGATGGCAGTATCAATAGATATAAGAGCAGACTTGTGGCCAAAAGGTTTACCCAAGCCTATGGGATCGATCATCAAGAATTCTTTGCTCCAGTGGCCAAGTTAAACACTGTGAGAGTTCTACTTTCCTTGGCAGCAAATTTGGAATGGTCTTTACAGCAGTTGGATGTCAAGAATGCTTTCCTAAATGGGGATCTTCGTGAAGAGGTTTACATGAATGCACCTCGAGGTTTTAAGGACAACAGCAACTTAGTTTGCAAGTTGAAAAAGTCACTCTATGGGTTGAAACAGTCACCTAGAGAATGGTTTGACAAATTCACTCAAGCAGTCGAGGAAAGGATTTAGTCAAGCACAAACTGATCACACATTGTTCTACAAGCATTCAGATGACAATAAACTTGCTGCTCTCATTTTTTATGTAGATGATATAATTGTCACAGGGAATGATCTTGTGGAAATCAACTCCTTGAAGAAGTATCTTGCAGGTGAGTTTGAATTGAAGGACCTAGGGAACTTAAGGTATTTTCTGGGAATGGAAGTGGCTTGCAGCAGTGTAGGTATCACTATAAATCAAAGGAAATATGTTCTGAATTTGCTTCAAGAGGTTGGTATGTTGGGTTGCAGACCTGCCGAGACTCCTATGGATCCTAGTATTAAGTTAGAGCTCGGAGGAGGAGAAGAAGTCAATAAAGAAAGGTACCAGAAGCTGGTGGGAAAGTTAATTTACTTGTCCCACACCAGACCAGATATTTCCTTTGCTGTGAGCCTAGTCAGTCAATTCATACACTCACCAAAGCAGTCTCACTTCGAAGCTGTGCTCAGAGTTCTTCGGTATTTAAAGAACACACCAGGAAAGGGGCTGTTCTTCAAGAAAGAGAACCAGAGGATGATAGAAATATACACTGATGCAGATTGGGCAGGTTCCTCAGTGGATAGAAGGTTTACTTCAAGCTATTGTTCCTATGTATGGGGAAATTTGGTAACTTGGAGAAGCAAGAAGCAGCCTGGGGTTGCAAGAAGTAGTGCTGAGGCTGAATTCCGAGCCTTAGCACATGGAATTTGTGAAGGAATTTGGCTTGAGAGACTGTTGAAGGAGCTGAATCAGCCTAACGTGACTCTATGAAGATATATTGTGACAACAAGGCAGCTGTGAGCATAGCACAGAACCCAGTCCATCACGATCGCGCTAAACATGTTCAAGTGGATCGACACTTCATCAAGGAAAAAATTGACAATGGAAATGCAGTCTTAATCTATATTCCAACCAAAGAACAAATAGCTGACATCCTAACTAAAGGATTACACAAGCCAAGCTTTGAAAATCTTGTAAGCAAGCTGGGAATGATCAACATATATTCCCAGCTTGAGGGGGAGTGTAGATAAACTCTGATTATGAGATAATGGAGCAGATCTGGATAAGATTGAAGCAGCCGAGAATCTCCCAGTTTCAGTCCTAGCAGGAGTCTGATTTATAGGAATTAGTTTCCTGGTTTCTAGGAGTCTGTTTTCCTTATTTTTTGGTTACCGATTACTACACCTAAGGTGGAACTTATCCATTCCATGTATATATATATATTTCCTACGCTGTAAACTATAATAGAGAGAAATAATACTTCTTTCAAATGGCACTCATGTTTATCACAAAACAATATAATAATGCCCTAGTCCAAGCCGTCGTTAGCAAGCATTTGCTTTATCCATAAGAGTTGGGCACAACAACTTTCAGCAATGTATTTAACCTCACCAGTGGACAATGATGTACCATTTTGCTTCTTGCTATACTATGAGAATAAATTATTGCCAACGTAAAAACTTATGCCTAGAAGTACTCTTGTGATTATCTACACTATCTGCCCAATTAGCATCAAAATATCTTGCAAGATGAGGATTGGTGTCGCAAGTGAGCCAAATCCCAAAGTCTAATGTACCACTGACATATTTTAAAATCCTTTTAACAGCATGCTAGTGTGACTCTTTAGGATCAGATTGATATCTAGCAGACAAACCTACACTAAATGCAATGTTAGGTCTACTGGAATTGAGATATAACAAACTTCTTATTATACTTCTAGACGTGGTTGAGTCAACACTCTTACCACTAGGCCTTGTGTAATTTAGTGCTTATGCTCGTGGGAGTTTTAGTATGTTGAGCATTTGATAGACCAAACGTTTTCACCAAGTCTCTAGCATATTTGGATTGAAAAATAAAACTAACTTCATCCCCTTGCTTTACTTGAAGACCTAGGAAATAATTTAATTAACCCTTCATGCTTATTTCAAATTGTGTAGACATTAATTTACCAAATTTAATAGTATATTTATCACAAGTAGATTCAAATACAATATCATTAAGATAAATCTGTGCAATTAGGATTTGCTTAGAGTCGGTGTGAATAAATAGTGCGTTGTCTACAATCTCACATACAAAACTAGATTCACATAAGTAGTGAGTCTCTCATACCAATCACGTGGTTCTTGTTTCCATCCTTAAAGAGCTTTTTTCAATTTAAACACATGGTTAGAAAATTTTGGGTTCTCAAAACATTTTGGATGCTCTACATAGGCTTTTTCTTGAAGAATGCCATTCAAAAACGTACGCTCGACATCCATCTGGTATAATATAAATTTTGGAAAGCATGCAATAGTCAAAAGTAACCTAATGGATTTAGGTCGAGCAATAGGAGCAAAGTCTCCTTAAAGTCAGCACCCTCCACTTGATTGTAACCTTGAGCAACAAGCTTTGCCTTGTTTCTAATTATATTACCAAACACATCACTTTTATTTTAAATATCCATTTAGTTCCGATGATAGTAGTGTGAATAGGTCTAGGCACTAAGGTCCACGCTTCACTCTTAACAAATTGATTTAACTCTTTGTGCAAAGCATTCATCCAATTATCATCAAGTAACATTTCTCTAATATTCTTAGGTTTGATTGAAGAAGCATAAAACATAAAAGTTACCTCATTCCTTAATTGCCTACATGTTTTCATTCTATCAGTTACCTTTCTAATGACTTGACTTGCTGGGTGATTCAGCTTCACTCTTGAAGATGCTTCCAATTGAGTTGTAGTCTGTGCTGGCGCATGAGTTTCTTAATCTCTTAGTTCAACTTTTTCTTCTTCAATTTTCTCACTTGCCTCAAGAGACTCATCCATAAAATCATCATCTTCTTCAACTTGTTGAAAAATAGTAGAATCAGTATGATCATCAATAACTATATTGATGGATTCTATCATTGAAGAAGTTTTTAAATTAAAAACACGAAAAGCAAAACTATTAATGGAATAGCCGAAGTAGATTCCTTTCGAGAGTAAAATTTTCCAAGGCTTTCTCTATTCTTGATAATGAAGCACTTTCTCCTAAAGACTCGAAAATACTTAACATTTGGATTCATTCCATAGCTCATGGGGTGTTTTGAAATACTAAAACGAAGAGACACCCTGTTTATTATGTAGCATGCAACATGTAAGCTTCAGCCCAAAACTTTTTTGAAAGTTGCTTTTCATGTAGCATCGAGCATGCCATCTCTTATAGAACTCTAGTATTTCTCTCCACTACGCCATTCTGCTGGGTTGTCTTTGGCGTGAAAATTCGTGATTTATTCTATTCTCATTACAAAAATCAGCATACTTTTGATTTTCAAATTTTCTTTCATGATCAGTTCTGATACTTGTGATGCATCCAATTACACGCTGCTTCTCTTGTTGCAGCCTAAAATACAAAGCTTTGAAAGTTTCAAAAGTATTATATAATTCACACAAGAAATTAACCTAAGAAAATTTAGTGTAGTCATCTACAGCAACGAAGATATACTGTTTACCACAAAGACTCTTAGTGCATGTCGGTCCCATTAAATCCATGCGTATAAGTTCAAGAGATTTAGAAGTTCTAGTAAATTTGACCTTTTTATGTAGAATTGAGCGTGTTAACCTAATTGACATGGACCATACACACCACGTTTATGCTTTTTTAATTTAGGTATACTGTTGTTGAGTTCAGATTTGGACAAATTATGTAAATTATGAAGTTCATGTGCCTAAGTCTTTGGTGCCACAACTTTGTCTCATTTAGGATAGTCGTATTACAAATAAAACCGTCAGAAATTGCTAACCTATAGCAATTGTCAGTTGTGCCATGCAAGACTTGTCCCTTTTTATTAAAAATATTGCATTCAAATTTAGAAAACTAGACAACATGCTTAGTATCACACAATTGACTAATATTGGGTTGGCTTTAAGTCCCTCAACAAATAAAACATTTTTTAAGCATTTGAAAACTGTGGACCTAATCTCACTTTTACCTTTTACATTTTACCTGTGACGTGCTACCATCATCAAAAGTCACTACACCACCCCCATAAGATTTCAAGTTTTGAAAATAAAGCTTTTTTACCACACGTGGTTTAACATCAACTGTCAAGATACCACAATTAGATTTCAAGATTTAAGTCAGATTTTTGAACCCAAATAGCCCTAGTTTTTGGAAAAGTTGTATTGACAGGGTTTTCCTCACGTCTTTGATTTTCATTGTAATTTGAATTATTTTTCTTTGAAAACTGTCTTTTTGGGTTTTAAAAAATTCAAATTTTTAGGCTTTTGAAATTGACGTCAATTTTTTAAATTATTTTCAGAAAAAGTTGGAAAAAAAAAACTTGAAACTTGTTTGTCATGGAAACTCTTGGATTTTGTTTTTTAGAAACATTTTGAACATATTTCAAAGGGAGCCCATAGAGTTTGTGGCAATTAGGGCAAAATGTGACCCTTGATTCCAACTATAAAGCATGGATACGAATACGGAATATGGTAATTTTAAAAAAATAAAAATATGGACATGATGAAGCTGTGGCAAATATATATTTATATATTTTATTTAAAATATTTTTGAAGATAGCATCTATATACTACCAAACATCATATAAATAACAATTATGTAGCATAAAAAATACCATTCAACCCATAAATTAACATCATTCATACTCAAAACTACCAAACATCATTCATGCACAAAACACAATTATAAAAAAGTATCGTGTACAATTTCATACATCCCAAAATGAAAAAGTTTTTTCATTTCCTAAATTTTAGTTGGATCCAAATTCAATCAACTCATTAGTCCCTCCACTAACTCCTCCATCTCTATCTCCATCATCTGTAACCAAGATAGGTTCTAATTCAGGCTCGTTAAGTGAGAGGTTGGCAACATTAAGAATTCCAACTTCAGCTAGTGATTAAAACTTTTCTAGGGTTTTTTTTCCTTCATTGATCGCTCTTAGGTACAACAAAATATGCATTAAGTTAAATTTTAATTATTTACATTTTTGACCTCTAATTAAATTTTATTATATCAATTTTATCCTCAAATAAAATTTGAAATATTACATTTGGACTCTCGTCGTATCTCAAAAGTATCCTGCTCGTATCTTAGTCATATTCTTTTCATATCTTAGCCCTACGCAAATAAAAAACAAAAATTCAGGACACGCCACGTGACAAGTTCGATACGATTTGGCCGTATCCTAGCTGTATTCGTATCCTATGAGTATCCGATATTCATGCGGCACCTAATTTGAAGTATTCGTACTTCATAGGATCCCACAATGCTAGCATGTTGGTACAAATGGTTAGCGTTTAGAAAATCATATACCTTTCACTGTGGGAGAAGGAAACTGTTGATGTATAGCTTTTGGAGCACTCCTCTTTGATGGTGCAGCATGCTTTGCGAAAGTTTACTATAGGTTTTGGAGTTGGGGCTTCTAACGAGGATGTGAATGCTGCTGGTGTGGTCTTCTCGCCAGTTTATCCAAGGCTTGATTTGTTTCCATGTGGCCTCTGTTTCCTCTAAATTTTGTCAATCACGTTAGAATTGGAGTTCATCTTATCAAGAATCCTACCATCATGTTTTATCTTTTCTTCCAGTCCCTTGATATTTGCTTGTAATTCCCCAATGACTCTCTCTAATTCTTTAATCTTTTTGTTCTTTATTCAAGTTTGCTTCAAATTTTTCTACACTTTGAAATTAAAAATTTTTATCAGATTCCAAAGAATATAATTTACTTGTGAGTTTTTCATTCTCAATCTTCAAAGCATCTCTCAGGTTTCTTAGCATATTGTTTCCTAGATGCTGGGCTTTTCTTTGTTTCTTCAACCCCCAGCATTCCTTGAAAGTTGATTCTAGGCTTCTTGAAAGTTGTCAAATTCATCTTCAAGGTCATCATTCTTGTGATTTGATAACTCAGTGTCATTTAAGGATCCAGAGATTGTTCCTGTAGAAGAAGTGTGAGAAGCTAAAAGGCAACAAAATTACCTTCATTTTTTTGAAGAGGTTGAGGCTTTAGAATCTCCTTCACATGGTGTATCCATCGATTCAGATTAAAATCTCACTCAAGAACATTGAGTGAGCTACTCTGATATCAATTGAAATTTCTGAATCAAATAATGACACACAGAGTAAAGAGAGTAACACCTAAGCATTAACGAGGAAACCTTATCACAGGAAAAAACCTCAAAACACAATTCCACTATCAACGGGTTACAATACTCTACTCGAACTTACGACAATTCACTCGCACTAATCCTTTCATCACTCTTGCTCGAATCACCTGATGAACCCTGATAAGTGGATTTTTTGATTTGCACATAAAATAAAGAAACAATAAAAGAAAGTAAGAGAAAGACATTAATCTTTCACAAAATAAAAATCTCTCTTTCTATGTCTGTAATATGTCTCCCAATGTCGGTGTTGTATTAAAATCGGGTACATATATTTAGAGTTCAAGATGTTGCCCTAAATTAGCAGAATAGGAAACAGAATCTTCCATAAAATAAATATATCGAACCCTGGCGCTACATGCACCCTTCCTGCGGGATATAATTCCTAAGGGTCGAAGAGTCGCCCTACTTGCGCTTTGCCTGCGAGACTCTCGAGCATATTTCTTGATTTTCTATAATTTGTTTTTTTTTTGGGATTTAATCAACATTCTTCCAATCATATCTACATTATTGCAGGAATATCTTGCTCTTTTATTCAATTAAGGAAATAATGATCTTGTTCTTTCAATCTAATTAAGAAAATGAGTCTAGGGTCTATCTTTATTTCCAGTTTTAGTTAATTGTTTGGATTGTCCATAAAATTAACTTTACATACACCCATCATCTTGTATTGATAAACCACAACAAAACAGAGTAGCCGACAGAAAAAACCGACATTTTCTTGACACGAACGAGGCTCTATTGTTTGGAAAAAATGTTTCTAAACATTATTAGGGGGAAGCCGCCTTAATAGCCACTTGTCTTTCAAATAGGGTCACCGCATGTGTTCTATAGAATAACACTCCCATTGAAGTTCTCTCACAATTCTTTCTACACATTGGTATGTCTCATCCACTTCCACTAAGAATTTTGGGTGTGTCTCATCTGTTCAAATTCACTTTCACAATCGTAGCAAGTTATATTCGAGAGATTTTAAGTGCATCTTTATTGTCTATACTTCCACTTAAAAATGATAGAAATATTACCACCCTCCAACCAAGAAGATCTTTGTCACAAAAGATGTTCCCTTTACAGAAAATAAGTGCTTTTTTGACCCATCTTCTCTTTAGGGGGAGTATTCAGGTGAAGATAAGATGATTGCCTCTTTTTTTTAAAGAACCTGAACCTGTTTTTGCCCCTAAACTTCTTTTGCCCCTAGTTTTGACTCTCAACAATCGGATCTATCAAGTGTGCCTTTGGATCAGTCATAAAATCCATAATTTGTCGAGCTAGAGATTTTTGATTCCTCCACTCCAGCCAAACAATCAGCAACAAAACAGCCATCAAACTAGCAGCCTATTTTACGAAATCAGCAACCTCTTCTGCCTAATATAGATCCAAATATATCCTTTTCACATTCTCCCATTCCAGCCACAAAAGAGTCCAATCAACCACGTTTTTGCCTGACTCCTGTTGAAAATGAGAAAATAGGGAACCAAACTCCTAATTTACCATTGTAGGTCTATTCAAGGAGAGTTGATCCTGAACCATGGCATGTTTGGTTGTCTAATTCATTGGCTGGTAATGAAGAGGTATGTACTGATCTAATAGATCTTGAAATTCCTATTGCTATCCGGAAAAGGATGAGGAAATGCACACAACACTCAATTGCTAATTTCATCTCCTCTGTGAATATTTGTTCATCTTATAGATCTTTGCTTACCAAGTTACATTCGGAAAGAATACCACAAATTGTTGATGAAACATACTAGGGAGTGGAAGAAGGCAATGATAAAGGAAATGGAAGCTCTGAAGAAAAATGAACTTGGGACATGGTGGAATAACCAAAAAGGAAGAAATTGGTACATTGCAAATGAGTGTATCCTATTAAATATAAGGCAAATGGTTCTTTAGCAAGGTACAAAGCAAGGCTTGTAGCAAAGGGATATACTCAGACGTATGGAGTAGATTATCAAGAGACATTTGCTCCAAGAGACAAGTTGAATACAGTCAGAATACTCCTACCTCTGGCAGTTAACTTTTAGTGGCCATTACTACAATTTGATGTAAAGAGTGCTTTTTTGCGCGGTGAGTTGGGAATAAATTTATATGGAAGCACCACTAGGATTCAGTGACTCCTTTGGAAGAAGCAACATATGCAAATTAAGAAAAACTTTGTATGGGATTAAAGCAGTCTCTCCAGGCATGATTTAGGAGATTCACTTAAGTAATGAAGAAGATGCTGTTTAAAAAGGCCTAAGAAGATCATACTTTCTTGGCTAAAAGGTCCAAAAATGATAAAATCGCAATTTTAATTGTGTGTGTTGCTGATATCATTATAGCAGGTGTGACCTTTGGGAGATTGGAAAACTTGAAAGAAAATTGGCAAAGGAATTTGAAGTTAAAGAATTGGGAAAACTCAAATACTTTATGGGAATAGAGGTAGCATATTCCAAAGAAGGTATATTCATTTCTCAATAAAGGTACAGCCTAAACTTATTGAAAGAAATTGGGATGCTTGGGTGGAAGCCATCTGAAATTCCTATTGAGCAGTTCGTGTAGACACCAATAGGCGATATGGACGTCGGGCCAAAGAGACCCAACCATTAGTCTTATGGGCTGATTATTAATTTTTAGTTTAGCTAGTTAGTTTATCTTATTCATTATTTTGGACCTATTTGTTTTGGACTATTTTTAGTAATTGGTTTATTTATTTTAGGCCTTTATGTTAGGCCCATGGATTTTTTTAATTTAAATCCTAATTAGGGTTAACAGATGATTGATTGAATAATATTGACTGTTGTTTCTCCCCTACGGTTGCTGCCCTCCTCCTTCTTCTTCTCCAATCTCTTTCTTCTTCTATTCAATCTTACATTAACTTTGGTATTAGAGCGAAGATCCTAGAAACTTTTTTAGCCTTCATCACCAGAGAATAGCCAACATAATCACCAAAAAAAAAAAAAAAAAAAAAAAAAAAAAAAAAAAAAAAGGGAAATAGCCCCAGCCCCCATCGTCCCTAGCGCCATTAAGCTTTTTGAGCACGTTTTCACATAATCCTAGCAACATTTACTTTCGGCGAACCCCACCAATGGCATCACCTACCTCCGACGAACTCGCCGGTGACCCGGCAACCTTCGACGACTTTTCCGGTGACTTTTCGACGGACTCCGGCCAAATCTAGAATACTCCAGACCACTTCTCGGTTCATTTTTGGTGGATTCCAAACCACTAGCACAGTCCCGGTTCCCGATTCGAATGTTAATTTTGTTCCGTTATATTTTTGATGTTATTAATCACTCTCTAATTTAGCAATTAATTAAGTTATTGTGTGCACTGTGACTCCACCCATCCAACGCTTCTTTTTTTCTCCTAATAGCGCTGCCCACGTTTGTTCATTTTTATTTTGTGTCCTTCCTTATTTTCCTTTTATCTTTTGGAAGCCTTAGTAAAAAGAAATGCATTCATCTATATACTTTAAGTGAGTAGCATTCTATTTGTTTACTTATTTATTTCTCTTGTGCTTTGATCCCCTGTTATAGAAAAAAAAAAAAAAAAGGGTATACATCACTATTGCTTACACCTTATTCAACTTGTCCTATAGTTTAATCAACAACGAGGGTATATGTGTCTTTTAGATATAATCAGCTAAGGTTTATATTTGCAATAATTTGCCGAATCATTATTGATATCAACAAGTTTAGTCATAAAACCTTTGTATGCAATGACGTAGTGGTCGCAGCCTAACATCCCTAGCATTATGGCTGACAATCAATTGCAAAACCAATTAACAGCCCTCACTGAAGCCATTCAAAGACTTAACACTCTGATGGACATAATTGAAGAAAATACTAGACCTAGGAATCCAGATAGTGAACCTATGCCACATCGTAGGAATGATTATCACCTGAGCGTAATGATGATAAATTGATGAAACAAGTCAAAGTAGAAGCCTCGACGTTTGATGGCCGTCTAGATCCTTGGGTGTTTACCAAATGGTTAAAAGATCTGGACTGCTTATGTTGAGTGGTACCAATTTTCTGAAGAGAGAAAGTGTCGGTTTGCCAAAATGAAACGGACAAGGAGTGCCCGATCGTATTGGGAAAGTGTTGAGAATTTGCTTGCTAGACATCATGAACCCCCGGTTGTAGATTGGGAGGAGATGAAAGTGAGACTTACGCGTAAGTATTTGCCTTTGTCCTATCTTGGTAATTTGCTTAAAATTAATTAAACGATATCCGACAAGGTAATAGGCCAGTGAAAGATTACATAACCCAGTTTGATGAACTCATAATGAGGTGTAATGTTCAGGAGGATGAGGCCGTTACTTTGAGTCGATTTAGGCGTGGTCTTAGTGATGAGTTGCGAAGAGAGGTTGTACTTAGAGGAGTCACCATTTTAGACGAGGCCTACACTCTAGTCCAGAACTATGAATTAGTAGATAAACCCCAATTTACAAAGCGTAATGACAGTTACCCCCTAATAACTGCCCTTCCTCATCAAACACTGCATTTGTTTTGGGACCACCTCCTAATACCCAAGTCTTGAAAGATAATAAGAATCAGGGTAAATTACTTGAGGGTCCTAGAAATAACTCTCGAGTTCAATGTTTTTAGTGTCATAGTTTGGGGCATGTATCTACTAGTTGGCTCTCCTGAGCTCTAGTTATTGGAGAGGATGAGAGAGTTGAGAGTGATGAGTCGGTAGAGGAGCAAGTGTACGAAGTCTACATGAAGGAGTTCGAAGATGTGGTTGAAGAGAGTGAGGAAAATTTAGTAGTATGTCTTAGGACTATTTCCCCTAGTGTAGGAGAGAGACAACTCACCTCTAGCAATCCTCGAGTGAGTGTAGTTCGGTGTATCCTTACGTAAACCTGAGAGACGGAAGACTGGCGTTGTCATGCCATTTTCCACACCCATACAAAGATCAATTATAAAGGTTGTAAGGTCATAGTGGATAGTGGTAGTTGCATCAATACAGTATCTTCGAGTATAGTTGCCCGTCTAGGACTTCAAACTGTTCCTCACCCTCACCTATATAATGTTTCTTGTGTAGATGCTTCATCCATAACGGTAAAAGTGCGTTGTCAGGTGCCTATTCAGTTCCTTGATTATAAAGATAAAATTTGGTGTGATGTGATTTCTATGGATGTAGGACATATCATTTTGGGAAGGCCGTGGTGGTTTGATTTAGATGTCACTCGTTATGGTCGTTCCAATTCATGCTCCTTGATGTTTAATGGCAAGAAAATTCATCTCAAGCCTATTCCTCCGAAACAGGCTAATTCCAACAAAGGAAAAGAAATAACGAGTAGAAAGGTGTTGAACTTCATTAGCCCTAAAGAACTCATTGGTGATATAGGTGGGAAAGATTGTATCGTGTTTGCCATGGTAGTCAAGGAAGTTCTTATGGATCCTCCACAAGCCATATCAGAAGAAGCAAGTAGGATTCTTGTGGAATTTCAAGATATTTTTCTTGAGGATCTCCCAAATTGTTTACCCCCATTGCGTGACATTCAACACACAATCGATTTAATTCCAGGAGCTCCACTTTCTAACTTCCACATTATAGGATGAATCCTACTGAGCATGCTGAATTAAAATAGCAAATTGATGAACTTCATAAAAATGGATTTCTTAGAGAGAGCATGAGTCCCTGTGCTGTTCCAGCCCTCTTGACCCCAAAAAAAGATAGTTCTTGGAGGATGTGTTGACGGTAGGGCAATAAACAAAATAACTGTAAAGTATCGTTTTCCTATTCCTCGGCTAGATGATATGTTAGATATGATGGCGGGTGCTACCATATTTTCCAAAATTGATTTGAAAAGTGGGTACCATCGGTTAGAATTCGGCTAGGGGATGAATGGAAAAGTTCTTTTAAACCACAGATGGCCTTTATGAGTGGTTAGTTATGCCTTTTGGGCTTTCAGATGCCCTAGTACCTTCATGACAGTAATGACTCAGGCGCTTAGGCCGTCCATAGGAAAGTTTTCTTGTGGTTTATTTTGACGATATCCTTATTTATAGTAAAAATAGGGATCAGCATATAAACCACCTTGCTGGAGTATGTTCCACGCTTAGGAAAAAAAACCTTTACGCCAACTTGAAAAAATGTTCGTTCTTTACTAATAAGGTTGTCTTCCTAGGATTTGTGGTGTCCTCTAAATGCATTTCGGCTAACCCCTCAAAGGTTAAAGCAATTCTAGATTGGCCTGAACCCAAAACTATTCATGATGTACGGAGTTTCTTTGGATTAGCTACTTTTTATCACTGATTCATCAAAGGGTTTAGCACCATTATGGCCCCTCTAATTGAATGTATGAAACAAGGAGAGTTTAAGTGGACAAAGAATGCTGCAAGGGCCTTTCAGAACATTAAGAAAAGAATGATTGAGTCCCCCGTATTGTGTGTTCCTGATTTTTCGAAAGTTTTTGAGGTAGAATGCGACGCATCAGAAGTAGGTATTGGAGGAGTACTCAATTAAGAGCATCACCCAATCGCTTACTTTAGCGAGAAGTTGTGTGAGGCTAAATAAAAGTATTCCACCTATGATAAAGAGTTTTATGCAGTGGTACAAGCCTTACGTTACTGGTACCATTACTTACTCCCGAAAGAGTTTTTCCTTTATTCTGACCATGAAGCCTTGCGTTATCTAAGATTCCAAAAGAAGCTTAATCATAGGCACGGTCGTTGGATTGAATACTTGCAAGCCTATTCTTTTGCCATAAAACATAAATCAGGAGTTAATAATCAGGTAGCTGATGCCCTTAGTCATCGTTTGTCCTTACTTTTTGTAATGAGTGTTACGAAGATAGGATTCGATAGGCTTAAGAATGAGTATGAGTCCTGTCCTGATTTTGGCAAGCTTTTTCTAAAGCTACAAAATGGCAATTCAGAAGTTTATGACGAATTCATTCTTCAGGATGGGTTCTTGTTTAAGGCTAATAAACTTTGCATCCTGAGGACTTCAGTATAAGATTTCCTAGTGTAGAAAGTTCATGTTGGAGGTTTTTCAGGACATTTTGGACATGACGACCATATCGGAAGTTGAACGTCAATTTTACTGGCCGAGTTTGAAGAAGGACGTTCATAGAATAGTGAGTTAATGTTGTACTTGTTAGTTAGCTAAACATAGGAAGCAGAATACTGGTCTTTATAACCCCCTTCTGTCCCTAGTTGTCCGTAGCAAGATGTTAGTAGGGATTTTGTTTTAGGTCTTCGACGCACACCTAAGAAACATGATTCTATTCTTGTGGTGGTAGATCGTTTTCCAAAAATGGCTCATTCCTGGTAGTAAAACGTCCAATGCTTCTAGAGTTGCCAAATTATATTTCTTGGAGATAGTCAAATTGTATGGTCTATCTAAAACCATAGTGAGTGATGGGGATGTTTGTTTCACTAGCTATTTTTGGAGAACTCTTTGGCATCTAGTTGGTACAAAACTCAAATTTTCCACTGCGTATCACCCTCAAACTGATGGACAAACAGAAATTGTGAAATGTAGTCTAGGGAATCTCTTGAGGTGCTTAGTTAAAGACCATCATAGGAATTGGGATTTAATTCTTTCTACTGCTCAGTTTGAGTATAATAACTCTATCAATAGGTTGATAGGAATGAGCCTTTTTGAAGTTGTGCATGGTTATAAGCCCAGGAAGCTTTTAGACCTAGTTCCCATGTCTCCATTTGCTAGAGTGTCTGAGTCAGCTGATGCATTTGTGCAACATATTCGAGACTTGCATGTTGATATCAATAAGCGCTTGGAGTCGATTAATGCGACATATAACTTAAAGCTAATTTACATAAAAGACATGTTGCTTTTAATATTGGTGATTATGTGATGATTAGAATAAGGTTGGAACGTTTTCCTCCTGGATCTGTTTTGAAATTGCTAGCTCGTAGTGCTGGCCCTTTTAAAATTTTAAAACGGGTTGGATCAAACGCATATGTTATTGATATTCCCTCACACTTTGATTTTAGCTCCATCTTTAAGATTGAGGACCTTGTTGCTTACAAAGGACATATTCAACCCCCTAATGAATCATTTGATGCCCCATCCATTGAATACCACCCTCACTTGATACCTACTACTCCATTATTACCACCTGTCCCTGCACAGAATGATAAGATTGATGCTATTTTCGATGGCAGGTTGATCTCACCAAGGATGGCGTGGTTTGAAGATTCCTTGTTCGTTGGGTGGGTCGTCCTGATTCTAATTACACTTGGATTCCTACCATGACACTGCAGCAACTGGATCCAGGTCTCCTGGAGTTTTGTGAGAGTCTTCCGGCCACTTCCTCGTCAAAGATGAGTCCTTTCCACCCCGGGAGAGTTGGTGCGGACATCCGTAGACGATATGGACGTGTTTATGGACGTCGGATCAAATAGGCCCAACAATTAGTCTTATGTGCTGATTATTAGTTTTAATTTAACTAGTTAGTTTATCTTATTTATTATTTCGGACCCATTTGTTTTAGGCTATTTTTAGTAATAGGTTTATTTATTTTGGACTTTTATATAAGGCCCATGAACTTTTCTATTTAACCTTAATTAGGGTTAACAAATGATTGATTGAATGATATTTTGACTATTGTTTCTCCCCTATGGCTGCTGCCGTCTTCCTTCTTCTTCTCCAATCTCTTTCTTCTTCTATTCAATCCTACATCAGCAGTCTCATAAATTGGGTAAAGATCTAGATGATACACAGGTAGATAGGGGGAGATATAAAAGACTCATGGGAAGGCTAATTTATTTGTCACACACTCATTTGGAGTATTGCTTGTGCAGTTAGCTTGGTGAGTCAGTTTATGCACTCACCAAAAGAATGAAATCTTGATGCAGTGGCTAAAACCTATTAGTCTTGTGGCTGAATTTCCAAATCATCTAGAAGTGTGCAGAAACATTTTCAAG
>QLOD02145823.1:0-16608 GCA_003260245.2 Sideroxylon spinosum | reverse complement strand
AAATAAAAGATCGATATAAATATATGTATAAAAAGTGTCTTGTGGTTTATTATATATAATAGGAAGATACAATACAAGTAGAAAAAAATCGTAATTCTAAGATAAAATAAAATAAAGTAGAAAAACGTAACTCATAAAAAAAAAAAAACTGAAAAAATACACAAAGAAAGGTAAAATCGTAATAAATTTAAGGTAGAAGGTCAATTGAAAACAAATTGGTGCCAAAAGGCGTTTATCATTACTATTAAAAAAATCAAAAAAAAGATAAAAAGGAAATATAATAATAAATCAAAAATAAAAAGGGTATAATTGGAAAAAAAGAAGAGAACTCGTCTAAAAAGACAATTGAAAACCAAAAGATTATTACATAAAAAAAAAACTAATCGAAAAGCACAAAAAGGCAAAATGATTATAAAGCAAAAATCAAATGGGCAAACTTGAAAGAAGAAGGCCTAGAAAGGCCGTTGAAGTGATAAGTATTACTCCCACTTATTATATAGAATAGATAATATAAAAAAAAAATTGAGTTTATATCACCTGCACCCCTATAATTTTGATTTTATACACTTAAACTCCGCACATTTTATAAATGCACACCTAGATCCTCTAAATTGTTCATCCAAAAGAAATTTTTAACCAATTCAAAACTATAAAATTACTTTTATATCCTTTGCACAAATAAAAAGTATCTATATTATGATATAATGTATATTTTATATAAAAATTCCATTAAAATTAATTTATTAAAAAAAATTTTGTAAACTTTTTAAACATTAATACTTTAAATTATTATGATTTACATTGATATTTTAAATTATTATATAAATATTAGTAATTATACATAATAAATTATCATTACTTTTTTTAATAATCTAATAAACTAAATATGGAAATAAAAATTACATTATAATTAATTTATTAAACTTTTTTGTTAACCTTTTCAATATTAATACTTAAATTGTTATGCTTCACATCAATATTTTAAATTTAAATTATATATAATCTATTTACTATACATGCATATATAATTATCATTACCCCTTTTTTGTTAATAATCTGATAAACAAATATCGAAAAGAAAAAAAATTAGTTTTTCCTTTTCTTCTACTTCCTTTCTATTAGTATCAAACAATAAAAAAAAGTACCTTACTCTCAATTTTTTTCATGTTGTTTTATATATTAATAATAAGGGTATAAAGGTAATTTTATAACATATGAATTGGCCAAAAATTCCTTTTGGATAAAAAATTTAATAGAGGAGATTTGAGTGAATGTAATACAAATTTCAGAGAGTCTAAGTATATATTTATGAAACTTAATAGAACTAGATGTATGAAACTGAAACTATAAAGGATGTAAATGAAATAAACTCATAAAAATACAGCATTTGTTAACAGGTGCCCCATACACCCACTAAGGGCTAATGAAAATATGACACATAATAATATTTAATATTTTTTTCGAACTCCATTAAAGTGTAAGATATTGTAAAGTAATATATATTTATTAGTCTTTAACGAGTGCTCCCGAGTACCCATTAATAAGACCCTAAAAATATTAGAGAAATAATTAGTTTATATAAAACTATAAGAAAGATTTTAAAAATTACAACTAAAACAGTGCTAATTGTTTGGTTTGTAAGTTTAGGAGAAAGAAGAAAACATTAATGATGAGATAAGAGAAAATAGTAGAAACGATAATTTCTTTCTTTTGTTTGTGCGTGTTTGAGAGTAATCTAGTAGAGAAAAGATAATTTTCTTTATTCTTATTTGAGAATTGATGGGAAGAAATAGAATAGTGTGAATTGCCATTTTATTGTTATATCTTTTGATGTATATTTGATTTTTATTTGTTTGTTATTTTTTTGGTTTGCAAATATGATATTGTGGAAGTTCTAGTAATAAAAATTATATGTTCTCCATATCTATCGAATTTGGCAATTTTATTTTCTTCCCTCATAAAATATATTCTAAAGAATATTTTTCTTTTTCCCTTTCGATTTTACTATATCCAAACAGGTTATAAATGCTATAAATAGTTTTAAATAACTAATTTTGTGATAATTTGAAATTAATCATAATTTATCAAGTTAAATCACTCAAGGCCATAATAAAATTCATGCTTAAACTAACAATATTATTGCATAAAAAAATTTTCACCCCAGTCATGATCTAATGTACTCTTATCAATTTAGAGCCCGACTAATAATTGTAAGGCCCATATTGATGGAACTTACTAGCTTTGTGAAATCAAATAATCTAGTCCACAAGTTTGGTTATGAATTGAAAAGGTATTAGGAATTTTATTCACCTACATAGCTAGAGAATTAGAGTCATGTTTATCCATCTTTTACAATTGTATCTCCCTTTGAATCTTTTGTTTAAATGCATTTATGTGTGCACATAATTGAATGATTACAATTATTGTCACAACCTGAGTCTTGCGGCCCGAGAAAGCAACCTATTAACTTATGCAACACACATATCATACTTAAAACCCTGTCCCAATCAGAGCCAACTATAATAGGAGTGACAATAAACCACTATAGCATAATGAAATGTAATATATCAAAATAAAGGCTCAGTCTCAGCTAGGCATGATTCCCTATGTGAAACTATACATTACACGATCGCCATGTATCGCTCTGATACATTAGAGTATTGATACACACAACTGTCACTCCACAGAGGGCTTAAAATAACATTTTAAAGTTCACAACTGTGATACTTGAAATAATACAACATCATTACAAAAATAATAATAAAAGAAATTGGAAAAATCCTAAATCTTCTAACCAATTGATCTAATAGGCAACCTTAAACTTGCAAATACATTTATAGAGGTTGAGCACCAAATTACGTGTACCCACTGTAACATGAAAGCATATATCAATGGTCATATCATGTCACTAAACATAATTATGCTTCTTAACTAACAAAACATATTTTGCATATCAACACATCAGCATTCTCATCATATTCAACAATTTATTGTGTCATCATCTCTTTATTATATTTATCATGCTCTTAAATGATCATATCAAACGGTTAAATCCATAATTCATGATTAACCTCAATCTAATTGTATTAACACATTTAATCTCAAAAATGATATTGTCATTTAATAAGGCTAAATAGTTTATCTCCTCATTATCTTATTTGGCATGCTCATCATTATATTAACATTTTAGCATATCATCATCATCATTATCCCATCATCTAATTAGGTTTTTTTTATCATAATAATATAATTAATTTAGCACACTATATTCCATATCATGCTACTATATGAACAAGTTACAACATGTCATCTCTAACACAATTTTGGAAGTAGAATTTATATAGATAATTGTGAAATAGAATCTAGCATTCTACTATACATGGACGAACATTACAACATAACTATATCATTGACCAACTCAATATTTCATGCATCCTATGCAATACTTGTCTTAACTTAGTAAACACAGAATCACTGGCACAAATACCAACTCAATCTTAATCACATTAATTCATTTCATTATCAATTACCTGATTACCTTACTTATTAACTTATTAATCTAATCAATCATCCTAGTTTGAATAACATCCACGAAGCATCTCAAAACGTATATATTTATCAATCTCACTAGCTGGACTATAGATAATTTCATTTTCTTATTTCTTTGTTCATTAACTCAATATCATGCATAATATATATAACTAAATCAATACATAGTGGGTTAAGTACTCTATCAGGTGGGTACGTGATTATAGAATCCCTCTCCATACCCCTTTTGCACTTGCTTCATATAACCTTAACTAATGTGAGTGAATATGCGACCCCAAGTTTCTCTTTTGGACTAAGCCACATGAATGAGCTACAGTAAACAAAGTTCACCTCACTTTGTAAGTGACTAACATACTGATTGTGAATGCATACCCTTGCATAAATTTCGAGACTTTCAACTGTTGGCCATATCAATACCCTAGATTTTACTACCTTATCTAAAATAAAAAATCAAGAAATACAATTTTTAAATCCAAAGCTATGACAAGTTATCTTTATAATTCCCTTATTCTTATCTATATTAATCCATTATCTCAGCCTATCAACTAATGATAATGAATATAACCCCAATAAGATGCATATATTAATAAGATAAAATAGAGCAATTCATACAACTCTCATATCATCATATACCTCATCAATATTAAGTATTAATTAAAAAATGAACCATATTTAGGAATGGAAACAAACCAATTAATTTTTTCTCGACCTATTCGAACCTAGCTAAAAAAAAAAAAAAAAGCTCAACTTGAGCCCAATTTATGACTAAAATAAATTCGAATCAAGCCTAATTTTTGGTTTGTTTAGAATTGATCTCGAGCTCGAACTCGAGTATACAAATGCTCAATTTGAAAACCCACGGTCGGCTCAACAAAATAGTATATATTTATAATATTTTATATTTTTTAATAATATTGTTATTATATTTTTATAATATATTATTTATTATATTTTAGACTAAATGACGTCATTTTGGTTTAATCGATCCAATTGCAAGCTAATCTTGAATCTAAATTTTTCTTTATTAAGCCGAGTTTGAATAAGTTAAAACTCAATCTGGCTCGGCTTATTTCCATCCATAGCTTATCCACCTGAAATTTCATATCAATATGTGTATCTTTTTTATAATAACTCCAAAACCTAAGTTCTACATGTTAATTTACACTTTACTTCTTCTCTTAACATAGATTCTCATAATCTAACAACATGCTTATTTTCATAAAAACAACTCAACGTACGACAAAATACACTGAACACATTAGTCTCATAGCATCATACTTTTTATGTTAATATCAACAGCATAATATTACCATATGCTTGACTTATAATGTAAATGTAATCTAACAAGGTATCATGCTTCATCATTATCAATCATATATAAACACGCAGTAGTATATCAAACATATTATTTAGCCTTAGAAAATATTCTAAATATCAGGGGGTTGTGTGCACCAGCCAATCTTAAAGAAGTGCAGGAGTCCAATCCCTAACCAATCGTGCACACCATACCAAGGCCGATGCATGAGACATCAAAGATATAGAGCATGCATGCAAGAAAGTCTCTCGCATATGCACGAGACACAACCTAATTGAACACAAGAACCTTGTTGAAAAAATGCACATGAGATATAACCTCGCTATGCATGATAGAGGCCTACAACTCCAAATTTTAGTTTGCTCCATTTCTAGGTTTCTTACTCCAAATCAACAACACTTAACATAGGTTTAAGTATGTGAAATCACATACAATCATACTATTTAACCATCCATACATGCTTCATAAACCTATTATAATGTAAATTAATAAATCATGAATTGTAGTTAACATACACTACGTTCTCTCCTTATATATTTGTATACATATCCATAGTCTATGGACTTCAAACCAATACTTAACCAAATAAACACAACTCATCCATTTAACACCACTCCATAACCACACTATTCAATAAATTAAGAAAGAATACCCCAACCTCCTTCATCAATAATAAGAAGTTAGGAAAGAGAAAAAGAACCAGAGGAAAAAGAAACAACAGCACAACAATATCATAAGACCAAGAAACAACAGCAACAATTGAAAGCCACCACCATACAACCACCAGAACATCATCGAGCCACCACATACTCAGACTTATTCAATTTCTCAGCCTTCTACTCTCTCAACTCCCTAGTTCTTTTCTCAATAGTTCATAATTTGTGGAAAAAAATGAAGAGGAAAACAGATGATGGGATAGGAAAAAAATGGTTCCCTCGGGTATACCATCAAACACAGACCACATATATACAAATGTATATATATTATATGTATATATGGCTAACATAACATCACGCTTTGAATCTCTTGTCCCGAAGGGTGAGTGAATAAATATACACTCCACGCACTAATTAATAATACCCTGATCAAAGCATTATAACCAGCCTAGAGCAACAACCACACAAGATCACAATAACATAATATAAGCCAAGTCTTAGCTACTACTAGGCTTCCATGCTTCAACACATCCCACAAAAAGAAATAAACATAGATCTTATGGCCTTTATAACCCAATCGCAATAGGTCTCCAAATTAAATAATATTACAGTCCCAAATGAAATTAAACTTAAGCAATTACAAATGCAAAGTCTTCAACTGCTTATGCACTTCTAGTCTCATGAAGTGCCCACCTAATTCTTTGGATCTACTCCTGAAACAAAATCTGTAGGAATGTGAGCACTAATCCATTTGTGCCCATGACGCATCATTAAGTGTCTATACATAATTTAAAGCAGTAACATTAAACACAGCCACCATGTAAAATCAACATATTCGATATCATCAAACTATTATCAAGATCATCATATGGGTGAATCACATTTCTTATCATAATCATGATACCTCAGTAAAATCAAATATCATAATCATCATCACCAATCTCAATATTTTGTCCAGTTATTATCTTTGCATCATTATCGTCATTTCTCACTTTCATTATTATTTTCATTTAAATCTATGGCATGGGTACAGTCAATGTCTTCGTTCGAGACTATGATTAGTTGCAATATACATCATCATTAAGGGCCACGATTGACCACACTACATATCATATTATAGGCTACTAACCGACCAGCAGGAATAACAATACCCTAGGGTAATTTATGTACCCTTCTTATTTTTTCGTGGCCTCCACCCCCATGTCACAATATCAATCACATTTCCATTTTATCTTATTTCATTCATATAAACATTATCATGATCTTTATATCACTTCATTCATCTAATTAACAACTTGTAATTGCAAAAAAAATCAATTTAATAACCCCAACTTATCACAATATCATATTAACATAATCTTTATTCATATTAACATTTCATTTTTCTAATAGCAGTATTTCATCTACAGTTGTGAGCTATAGAACCTCCATAAGAATCTTCTGTGAAATGTTAAGCTGTGCCTCAGCTACTGCACTCAAGTATGTTTCCTACTCTTGCTAAAAACAGGTGCATTAATCTCATCCTAGTCTATCAGGACATCTTCATGTCCTCTACCTTTACCTTTACCTCAACTGCGGCCTTTGCTTCAGTCTTTAACTCTCATTCCACATGATGACATCTTTTTATCTAAAAATGAAAAAAAAAATTATAAAATAATGAAGTACAATTTGAATTCTTAATATTGAAGCATTGCATAATTTCATTGAAATAAGAATTAATACATTATATAGTTACAATCACTACATCAGTTTTAAGACTACAACCCATTAGCTAAAGTTAAAGAAAGACATATAATAACAATAGTTGAAAACCTTAGGACCCATCTAACTACATATATGGGGAATTTAATTTAAAAAATTTTCTCTTACTTTTCAACCTCAATGATGGGGGATAAAATCTGCATTATTACTTTTTCTTGCCACAATATGTATAATTCAGGTAGCAACGCCTAGGACAATCTAGGGTATATACCCTAACTTGTGGCAAGCGCCACAAGCTCCTCATAAATCTTCCCTTCTATTGGAACTCTCACCCATTTCATAGGTGCTGGTTCCCGAGTACTAGTGTCCTGGCTATTTACATTCTGTGCTCCAGCCTTATTTAGGTTTGCTATCGTGTCAACTCGGGGAACTGCTACTATCATAGACATGATATGAACTACCATTACAGGATATGGCTATTGTGATGTGCAGGTAGTTGGATGAGGCATGGTGTATTGATATGGGCATTGAGCTAGATATGGAAATTGATGGGATGCCCCATAGTATGATACCACTAGCATGCTTATGGTTGACGATACTGGTGTCGTCTCTGTCACATTATCTAGTTCACTTTAGGAAGGAGACTGTTAAACATTCAGTTGCTACTTTTTACAAAAATGTCATCATCAAAGAAAACTATGTCACCAATGGGCTGAAGTTTTCTATTGCTACTTTCTCCCTTTTTCATTCCCATCTAAAATTTTAACAAGGCCATTAAAGTACAAAATTTGATCCCATTAAATGCCATGTATAACATTTAAACATGTAATATAAATGTAATACTCCTAATGTCTTTAGGTATTCTGACGTAGACTACCAAACTGTCATATCCCAGATCTCGTGACTCAAAGGGTGAGTGAATAACCATACACACCCTGTATTGATTAACAATAACTTGATCAGAGCACTATAACCACCCTAGAGCAGCATCCACATAAGATAACAAGTATATAATATAAACTAAGCCTTGGCTACTACTAGTCTTCCATGCACCAACAGATCTTGCAAAAATAAATAAGCATAGGCCTTATGACTTTGACAATCTAACTGAAATAAATCTCCAAATTCAATAATATTATAATTTCAAATGAAATTATACTTAAGCAACTAAAAATGCAAAGTCTATAACTGTTTATGCACTTCTAGTCCCTCCAAGTGCCTAACTAATTGTTTGGATCTGCTCTGACTGCTTCTAGAAATTACGTCTATAAAATACACCCATGTGTAAGGGTGTGCAGTGTACCTTTAACTCGATGAGAACGAGGTCGAATTCACAAGGAACCTACTATTTTAATTTCTAAGTTTCTAAAGAAAAAAATAATTTACAACCTAGTTCAAAAGTGATAGTTCCAAGTGGTTGAAGGTTTTGGATTGATTTTGAATTATAAATAAAATATAAACTACTCAATTAAACTTAATATAAACAAAGTATAAAAATTCAAAATTTAAAACAAAAAATAACTAAAATTAAAAAAATGTAATTCAATTAATGGATAAATGTCTTGATTCAACTTTCAATTCCAGATGGATTGATTATTTCACAAAGTTATGTGCTTTTAATGCACAATCTAAGTTTCATGTAAAAGAAAAATAGGTCAGAAAGATGTTTTTGTGAAAGCATTTAAAACTTTCCCAAACTCAGTTTTATATTCACGTTTAGGATTATAAAACCAGAAGATGTTCTTTTAATAGTATTAGGGTTTAGATTTAATATATTCATCTCAAAAATATAGAAGAAGTTTTTTAAGATTCAAAATTCCTTATCAGGGATTACAGAGAATATGATCACGGGTTTTTGTTTTCGAATGATTTTGAAACGAATGAAATTAAATCTAAAAAGTGTAAATCTCTACATGTAAGTTTTCGCACAATACACGTAGGTCTACGCACATCACAATGTTCATAATCATCCACCCTTCCTTGATTCGTTGAATTAAGAACTAGGATTTTCGCCTAACATAGAATTGAAAGTAAAGTAAGCAAAAAAATTAAGAACAAGATACGAAATTGCATTCATTGAATTAAAATGAAAATTCAAATACTATTCTTCGAAATAACGCGAAAAAATAACCAATGTTGGTAATTCTCCAACAAGAACTCCAAGAACACGAAAGAATAATCTTTAAAACAACAAAATGAAGCTACAGAAACAAACAAAAACTCTGTAAAAGACTCTCAACGATGGCTGGAACGAACTCCTAAAACATCCTCCTAAAGGTTCTATTTATAGAGCCCTCATAAAACCCTAAAGAATTACAAAATGGCACCCCAAGTTGCCTAATGGTTCGGACCACCCGTCGCTACGGTCCAGACCACATTGTGTAGAAGTTCCTCGGAAAGATTGCAGTGGTCTGGACCGTTTGGGAGATGGTCCGTACCATAGTGTCTAAGCTAACTTTCTATTTTATTTCTCTCTCGTTCTTCTTGCTCTAGTTCGAATGGGAGTTCATTGAATGGCCATTAAAAGCTTGTTATTGTTATTTTCATAATCTTCATTACTACTAATCATGATTATTTCCTCTTCTTTCCTGAATTAAAGAGAATAAAACAACCAAGTGATAAAGATTAACAAAACTTGTAAATTTATTAAATCATGCATGCTTCTAATGCTAAGTTATGGAGTTTATAATTACACTTTTCAAGTGTAATCATTCTCTTAAAACAAAGTTTGTAGGGACGTGAGCACTAATCTACTTGTACCCATGAAGTGTCATAAACGCATATATATAATGTAAAATGGTAACATTAAACATAACCATCATGTATAAATCAACATATTCAATATAACCATAATACATCATCAAACTGCTATCAAGATCATCATATGGGTGAATCATTTTTCTCATCATCATCATCATCATCATCAAAATATCTCATAACATCAAATATCATAATCATCATCATCATAATCATCATCACCAATCTTAATATTTTGTCTAATTATTATCTTATTTAGCATCATCATCGTCATTTCTCACTTCATTATCATTTTCATTTAAATCTACGGGGTAGGTACAATCAACATCACCGTTCAGGGCTACGATTAGCCACAACATACAGCATCATTAAGAGCCACAATATATATCATTGTCAAGTGGTACGATTAGCTATAATACACTTCATGTTATAAGGTACTAAACTTACCAAACTCCACTTCAGTTTTCAGTTTTTCAACCCTAAAGTAATCTCTGTACCCTTCCTATGTTCTCGTACCCTCTATCCCAGTGTCACAATATCAATCACATTTCCATTTTATCTCATTTCATTCATATAAACACTATCGGGTTTTTTTATCACTCATTCATCTAAGTAATAACTTATATAACTATAAAAGTCAATTTTAGTAACCCTAACTCATCACAATATCATATTAGCATAATCTTTATTCATATTAACATTTCATTGTTCTAATCACAATATTTCATCTCACACTTAATCAAGGAGCAACGTAATTCATCATAACTATCAATTCAATAACCTTAACATATCAAAATATCAAATGAACATTTTCTGAATGTACTTTCGATTCATGATTCAAATTAAACCAAAAATCACATATTTCTTATTAGAAATTCTAAATACCTTATGTTAAGCGTATATCAAGTGTAAGAAAGGAATAAATGGGTTTAAGATCAAAAGGAGCTAATTTTGTGATTCTGGAGCTCCCATGAACCCACATAAAGAACCTAGGCACCTACACAGAGGTTCAGGGCACCCTTTTGGACACTTAGGGCGCTCTTATGTGCTCATATGGGTTCCTCTGTTTTAGTCCGAGCACTAATTTATGCACCTAAGCTTCAAACTTTGCTAAATCAAATTCCTTTTCAAAGCATCATTTCCATATGTTCTCTAGTACATATCCAATGAATTGATCAGATCAGGTTTTAGTTAACTCACTCTTTCAAAATCAAGATCTTAATTTTAATCTCTACATACATATATATACAAATACCACCCCATATGAATCATCCATTCAATGGTTTAAAAATCCTAAACATACATTATACCAATATTTCTTAGTTCTTTACATCTTACATATTTGTTAAGAAGCTAGAAATCCTTTCCTCAAGCCTTGAGCCAAGTAGAAATCAAACGCAGTGATCTTTCGATTACAGGCCTCTAACCTCGAATAGATCATTCATGCAAACCTTTGATCGTAGCAACAAACCAATTACATAGGTATGTTTAATTTCATTTCTATAGAATCAATTGAAGTTTGTTAAGTTTAAAGTCACTTACCAAACTCCCAAGTCCTTTAGTTCCTTTAGCTTCAAGCTTTCTCTCTTGATCCCAAAACTTTCCCTTATTTCTCATACATAAATATACACACGTTTGCTTGGCCTTTAAGGCTCTTACAGGTCCATGCACTCCTTCCCTTACCTCTTACCCTAGCTAAAGCTGACATAAAAATAGCCCTTAATTGAAGAGCACTGTGCCAAATCAATCTGTCAAAGTCACACAAATGGGGTGCCCAGGGCACCCCTCGGGCCTTGGGCGCCCACCCTTAGCACTAGGGCACCCTTTTGCTCTTCTTTGTGCCAAAAGTAGTTTAAGTCAGGGAACTTTTTCCCATCCCTTCAAAATATAGGCTAATTACACCTCTAATGACCCTTATTAATCAATTTAACATATTATCACATCTAAAATTTGTTAACAAGCATCACATTAAAGTAATACGGGTTTCTGAAATATTACAAACAAAGCAAGTAATATAAGACCCATCTATTGGCAAAGGTATCATGCACTCGAGAAAAAAGTTCTATGTGCAAAAGACTCCCTGACATAGGCCGTGTGTATGAAAAAACAAGAGTCATGCACATGCCTAACCAAAACACAGTCCATGTGCACAAAGGAACTTTCCATGTTCGTACATCTCCTAGTACTAACTTTGTGCACATGAGTTTCCTCTGTCCATGTGCACACCAACCTTAAACTTCAAAAAACTTTTGAGTGTTGAGCCCAAACTCAACTACGATCAAAATATACCCAAACACGACCAATGTCAACTCAATTGGCAACCAAGCCAACCAAACACGACTCAAAATATCCCATAAAGAACATATACCTCGAAAAGGTCAATGTAAAAATACATACGAGAATTCAAATCTTTAAAGTTATAACACAAATGTTATGAAACAAAATTTGGATATGCCAAGCAAAATATGGACTTATTAGGAATGTGTTCAAGATATTACGTTAATAATATGCAAAAAATCCATTGTTATGCCCAAAGCCTAGTTGGGTTTTCTATCACTTCTAGAAAATGACCTTTTGACTATTGAGTGTTTTGGTTACTGTCCGCTATTGAAGCTAAGTACACCTTCGGCCACCACTGGGTAATAGCAGTAGCCAAATGCTAAGCTAAATAATGAGGGACAACCATTTACAAAAGCAATAACCAATACTTCTATGGTTTTTTCATTTAGCTACGACTCTGATTTGATGATTCCTGTTAATATTTTGGTTTCATTACTTTAACTACGGCTTTAATGGGGGGAACCAGAAGTCTAAAATTATTTAGATGAACTTTTACTTCTCTCCCAAAACCTAATAATTCCCCCTCTCTCTCTCCATTCCTTCTCTAACTACTACCCTCACCTCTCATCCCTCTCTCAACGACAAAACTCCCTGTATCTCCTTGAACCACAAGTACCAAAGCCTCTACTACTATCAACAAGACACACTACACTCTCTATCTTTCTCTTCCTCCTCAAACTACTACTATCAAAGTCCTTACTAGTGTCAACAAGATACACCACTCTCTCTATCTCCCTTTTCTTCTACAGACCACTACCACCGTGAAGCACTACATGGATCTCACTCTCACTACAATTGCTAAGGCCCCTTCTTTTGTTTCCATCTTTCTCGACAAACCACCACAACCACAAAGCCCCACCGTTGTGCATTCTCATAGCAAAACAATTTCCCTTTAAAATTCACCCCGAGCATAACCAGTTTCATGGGCAATCGTCCTTTAGTAGACTACTATAACTAGGTTCTTTGAAGCTATTTATCTTTGGATTGGTCTAATTTTATTTTTATTTTTTATTATTTTTTAATTTTAAACAACAACGATGTTGATGAGGCGACATGTTAAAGGTAATATTTTTAGTATTAACTTTTCATCTCTCTAATTGCCATATTTTTGTTTCTTCAATTTGTCGACCTTCGGAACCAATTTTTTTTTTTGTGTTACTTTGGATTTAATATGATACTTTATTTTTTCAATTTTTTTTTTATAAATTTTCACTTTATTATATTTTCACGATGAGTAGTTCAATGTAGACATTTCTTATACTATTTGCAAGAAAACAGCACATTGTCAATTTATAGCGATGCTATAATGACTACTATGTAGGTGATTTTCACCGGCTTGTATGTGTTCTGTTTGACCTGATGAGCACAATGAACTTTTACTTTAGGTTAAATTTTCCTAGTTCACATATTGATCTAAATTTCATACAATGTAAGGAGAAATTTAAGGGGTTCATGTGAGAATGAATGTTGGTTTTTTTTTTTTTTTTTCCACTAGTAATAGGTGCACATAGGATGTGTGTGAAAAATAGTTGGTTTTATAAAAATTTAATTTTTAAATTAATATAGAAAATAAAAATACGAAAGCATACAAAAATTTTATAAATCAAGAATAGAATGGAAAATAAAGTATTAAAAGCCCCATATTTGAAAGAATAAACAAACTAAAAAGAAAAATATAAAAACTTATAAATAGAAAACAAAAAATTTAAGTATTTGAAAACCTTCAGTTAGATGAAAAAAAAATAAAAATAAAAATAAAAAAGTTATTTTTATTCCAAATTTATTAGGGTTCTAAAGTAAAGATCATCTACACAAATTTATTAATCTTAAAAATCTATTTATATTTGTAATAAGTAATTCAAAACTAATTCTAGTTTATTTATAATACCTATGCCTATAACATTTGTTTGATTTTTGCAATCCAAAATTATAATCCATATTTCTCGTTTTTATTTATTTATCTATACTTCATAAATCTTTAATTTCTATATATTTCCAATCCCCATCTCTCATATCTCCCTTATGTTTTTTTCTTCTCTCTCTCTCTCTTCCCCTCTAGAATCTATCCTTATTTTCTGATTAACTTGCTAAACTCAAATCCTAGCATTTTTTACTAGAAATATGCTAAGTTTATCTTTATTAAAGAATTTTTTTATCTCTCTCAAAATATGCTGATGAAAACTTTTAAAAATTTATAATAAACTCTTACCTAAAAAAGTAGAGTATTTCTTTTGTTTTTCTCTTAGAACACATCTCTCTCAAAATATGTTGATGAAAACTTTTAGAAAATTGCAATAAACTCTTACCTAAAAAAAATTATTTCTTTTTTCACTCTCGAAACATTATATTAGAAAATTTAAACTAATACTATAAACTCTTGAAAATTTTAGATTATACTCGTCATATGTAATTCATTTAAAGGAATATTAGAAAAAGAATACAAAATAAAATAAAAATTAGGAGAGAGTGTGCGCTTGATTAATTCCAATGTTATTTATTATTGGCTCAACCCCAAGTGGAGGGTGTCAATTGAAGTACAATAACCGGTAAGTACCGGATGGTGTTCATAGAGAGCTTTGCACAAAAACTTCAATGAACAAATGGATTTGAAAATTTTTGAGCAAAGATGAATCTCACAACAAATGGTTGGGATTGTTACTCAAGTTAAAATGGTGTTTGTTTGGTGATATTTGATTTAAAACAATTTAATAAAATTCTTAGGTCCAAACCAAATCAAGTAGTGAACTATATAGAATTTCAAGGCATCCAATTAACTCAATCTAAACATAAAAGAATAGATCGGAAGTTATTAGTGGAATGATGATCGAATTAGAACAAATGAAAATCTAATGGAATCGAAATTAAGAACAAATCCTTGATTGAAAACTTATATCAAACACATAATATGCATAATCCATAATTGTAACATTAGAAATCCAACTTAGTAATCTACGTACAAATCCTTGAGAAGCGCATGAAAATTCTATTGGAAATTCAAATGTTTCATTCATGGAGGATACAAATTTAGAATTCAATTAATAATTCAACTAGAATACAATGATGAAATCAATTCAATATCACTTGGACCTTGAAGTGTAGAGATGGAAAATTGAAGCTCAATTACCTTGAAATTCCATATGATTCATCTATTATAATTGATTTACATCCAAGATATGGAATTACTCATTGATAATTGAGAGAAAATGAAAGATTATATTGAATGAGAACATTATATACAAAGCAATTAAAGAAGAAATTGAAATTTTCCTAGTAAACAAAATCTAAATTCCTTTTCTAAAACCCCTCTCTAAACTATATATATAAAGCGTAAAATGAAAATGAAAATCGTCTATTTTAGGTTTTTCCTGTAATTTATATCTAATCTCAAATAATAATAAGTAAAAAATATCCATATTTCAATTAACAATTTACATTTGAAAGTTTAGCTTGTTATCTGGACAACTGTCCGGATAGGGACTTCCATACTTTGAAATTATCAACTTCAGGAATTTGCACGACTATCTGTTGTGAGCACAGTTGTCCGAACAACGGTCTATCCAGACAAAGTTGTAGCACTTGTAATATTCTTTACTTAAATTCAATATCAGACCTTCCATTGTTCGAAACTACTGTTGGCACAGTGGGCTATCCAGATAGGAGTCTGGACAAGCTTTTATGCTTTCAGAAGTCCAAACAAAACTACTGTTGTCCGCACGCCTGTCCACACAAGGGTCTATTTGGACTAGCTTGGGGTTGTTTCTTACTTCCTTGTTCTTTTTCATGCTTTTTAGTCCCAATTCCTACCAAACAAGTTTAAAACATCCTTAAACAATAATTTATTCATATTAAGTGAGCTAACACTAATCATTTAGGAGATTAAATTATACACCCTCCAATTTGGGTGTTTGCTAGTCTCTAGCAAGAAAAATGAATTTCATGAACAAATTTCTTTTTAAGAGACAACCTTGCTCAATGAATTCCTGTAGAAATTGCGTCTAAAAAAACCCCCAAGTGCAAGGGTGTGCAGTGTAGTTTTAATTCGATGAAAACGAAGTCGAATTCATAAGGAACCTATTGTTCTAATTTCTAAGTTTCCAAAGATGAAAGTAGTTTACTACCTTGTTCAAAGGTAACGATGTCAAGTGTTTGAAGGTTTTGGGTTGATTTCAAATTATAAATAATTGTAAATTTCTCAACTGACTTAATCTAAACATGTCACGCCCCGAATTTTATAAACCGAGCACGTGAATAAATAACACATATTTCACCGTTAAATAACCTTCCCTGTCC
>QLOD02145812.1:4189-16609 GCA_003260245.2 Sideroxylon spinosum | reverse complement strand
TTTTTATCATTAAAAAAAATTTGATTTGTTAATTAACTTTATTGTTAAATGCTAAAGTTTAAAAATAATTAAAAAAATATGTAGATAATGATATATATATATATATAGGCAATTTATATATATAATTATTTAATTACAATTATTCGTAGATAGTGTGTCGGGTTTTACGCTGGTAGATTGGGTTGGACCGGTCCATTGTCTACAAGTTATTCATTAATTTTTTATTATTTAAATATTAAAAAAATATATTTTTCTATAATTCAATTTCAAAATATTTTTGATATTTATCTTTAATTTAATTTTTTATTCTAATGGATCAAATGGGTTATATGCTTGAAAATCACCTAAATGGCTATTCGAAGTATCTTAACTGCTCAAGTGCCCTGCGTATGTCTATGTCTCAGTAATGTGACCCATTAACTTATTAATAAGGCTTCATTTGGCTACAATATATATATATATATATGCATATTTTTTTAAAAATTATAATTTTTAGATATATTAATTAAATTTATAAAAAATTATAAAGTTTTTTAATTTTTTAACGTATGTGATTAACACTCTTAAAAGTTATAATTGTTAAAAAATAAATAAATTTTGGTTAAAAAAAAAGAAAGCAAAATATTGCATAATCTAATTAATTAAATGGTAGATATTAAAAAATATTATAGAAAATAAAAAATAAAAGTCACTTAAATTTAATCCAAAAGTTTAATCCTAAAATATTTGGAAAATCAAATCATTATTTCAAATGATTTGTTTATTTTCCTTCACCTCTTTATAAATGGTTATATATATATATATGGCTCGCAATTACTGAGATTCCATTTTCCAAAAAAGTCGACCTTACTGGCCGCTTTCTAAAATTACGAGCAAGTATCACAAATACGGCGGCGCGTCGAGAGTTATAGGTGGCGCGTGCTTACAGTTTGAGGGCGCAAAATAGGTGGACGAAAGAGCAGTCGGTGATATGCCTAGAGTGTGTAAAAAGGGAAGACGAAGAGTTGGGCCACGCGCGATCCATTCCATTCCGATCTCCTAAAAAACCCATCTATCGACCCACCTTCCAGGTCAGTTTGTTAACAATTATACTCTCTCTTTCTCTCTGTTAATATCTGTTTCTCTTTCTACATCTCTCACCAAAACACACATTCTGATTCTCTCTTTCTCTCTCTCTATCTCTCGTCATGGTTCCCGCCAATCGACACAATCTCTGAACCATATAAAAACCCTAGTTTTCTCACTACACACACTCCAGGTGAACACCGTAATTCAACCTTAAAATCAATGATTAGCTTTGGTGTTGTTGATGTCCCTCTGTGTGATTTTGTGATTAATGTAATGCGAATTGGGTGCCTTTTTTGCTTGATCGATTCTTAGCTAATTTCGTGTGTGATCGGTGGATCTTTCTTCGGTGCAGAGAAGAGAATAAAGAGAATTGGAGGGATTTGAGGGTTGGATTTATGTCCTTCAATCAATCAAGGGCTGAGAGGAGCGAGTCATCACAGTACAGAAGATCATCGGGTCGATCCGGCAGCTCTGCGCAGCCAAGGAACTTCTCCGGCGGTGGCGGGAAGGGCGGCAGGACCGCCCCTCCGTCTTCCTCTTCCGTTCATCCGGCTTCGTCATCTCTGACTTCGAACCGAAGGTAAGACTTTTTCTTGGGTGTGAATTAGGGTTTGTTGTGAGTTTTCGGTTTATTGATCGGTTGTTTGCATTCCTTAGCTTTAAGAAGTCTAACAATGCACAAGGAGGACAATCTAGGGTAAGCGGTGGGAACGTAAACTCAGATTCTAGTAATGCTTCTTCTCCACGAACTGTACAGAATGGTTCCCATTGGCAACCAGCAGTGCGTGGTATGTATTGAATCCTAATCTTTTTCTTTTTTATTCATCTTTTTTGTTGCTTGGAATTGTTGTTTTTTTTAATTTTTTATTTTTTGGGGGTGTAGAATGTAAAAGTCGAATGAGATCACTGTTTAGGTTCATGATGGGTTTTTTCCAAAATTGGAAATTCTGTCGAGTAAACTTGTATATCGAAGCACGGGGATATTGTTATGGGGTTGTATAATAGCATAGTTCAAGGAATTTTATACTTGCTTTTTGTGTATGATTTTCAAAACGCCAGGGGTTTTGTTCATTTTTTTTTCTTTCTTGCTATAGCAGCAGCTGATGCCCCAGTCACTGGCGGCACTGTCAGGTCAACAAGTGATATGGCAAATCAGAAAAGTGCTCCGGCGGTTCCAAATGCTCCATCTATTCAGCCTGCTACTAACAGTCCTGATATCACTGCTCCTGCGACTCCTACAAAGGGTACAACTATGTAGTGTTTTACAATATATAAACTATGCTACTGATGCAGTTTTTGATGTTTTTGAAATGTTAGGAACCACAGCAGTGATTGTAATTTTTTCCCCTCCTTTTTCTATTTATGTTTAACGGTTTTCCTTTCAACTTGGCAGTTCTTGCTATAACTACATTTAATAACATGCTAATACTTTTTTTTTTTATTTAATCTCTTATTGCTCAGCCTCAGGAGATGCATCTAGGTCATTTCCTCTTCAATTTGGATCCATAAGTCCTGGTTTCATGAATGGAATGCAGGTAACTAGCACTCTCGGTCTTCATTCATCTGTTTATTTACATTTAAAAATATCTTGGTCTAGGTTCATGCATATTTAGATTATTTTCTGGATTGCTTGGTGATTATCAGCCTTACTAGTCCTGCCTAATATTAGAAGGTTTGCTTCCTTTTTTTGGGTTAGATACCTGCTCGAACCAACTCGGCACCGCCAAATTTGGATGAGCAGAAACGTGACCAGGTTAGTTTGTTTTCCCCCTTTCTGATCTAACTGTTCAGTGGACAAACTGATCTGTTAGAACAATGCTCGGTTTTCGTCTCTCTCTGTCCTTCCTATTTCCCAAGTGGATGAATTGTGGTGTGTGTAAAAGCCTATAAGACTGCTAGTGAAATATTTCTCCATATAATCTGAATTTGGTGTGAATATTTGAACACACAATATCTGTGGGTTTTTATGTGTCTGCAATGAATGGGTATATTTGACTTCCGATGGTTGAACGTATTTTTCCTTGAATTTTAGTGCAGCTAAATTACTCAAGTAGCGTAACTTGTATAAGTGTGGTCATTGTGGTTATTCTAATTCATTTGGTTGCTCTTTGTTTTGTGTTTTCTTGTTTGCCAGGCACATCATGATTCTTCAAGAATGGTGTCTGCATTTCCAATTCCATCAGTTCCTAAGCAGCAAATGCAACGGAAGGATGGAGGTGCAGGTGACCAATCTAAAATTGGTGATGTCCATCAAGTCTCCAAGGCAAGAAGGGATGCTCAAATCTCAAATGCACTTCCCATAGCCCAAACTCAGAAGGCTTCTGTTCATTCTTTCCCTGGGATTTCCATGGCAATGCCAGTTCATCAGCCACAAGTTCCCATTCCATTTGGTGTCCCTAACCCGCAGATTCAGTCTCAGGGCATGACATCCACTTCATTGCCAATTCCAATGCCATTGCCATTGCCTATGGGAAATGCTCAACTGCAGCAGCAGGTATTTGTTTCAGGTCTAGCACCCCATCCAATCCATCCCCAGGGGATAATGCACCAAGGTCAGAGCTTGAATTTTAAGCCCCAAATGGGTCCCCAGCTGCCTCCTCAGATGGGCAATGTGGGAATTAGTATCAGCCAACAGTTCACACAGCAGCAGGCAGGAAAATTAGGGGGCCTTCGTAAACCTGTCAAGATTACTCATCCAGATACGCATGAAGAGCTGAGGCTTGATAGAAGGGCTGATACGTCTACGGATGGTGGGCGGTCACATCCAAATGTGCCACAATCCCAGCCTATTACGTCTGTTCCATCTCCTCATGCTGTCAATTACTACCGTAATTCTTACCATGCTAAACCCCTCTATTTTCCAGGGCCAAGTTCTGTTCCTTTAACTAATAGCCCAATTAATCCCAGTTCTCAAGCACCACCAAGGTTTAGCTTTCCAATTAGCCAAGGTCCACCAACTGTCTCTTTCACGAACCCATCTGCTAAGACCCTACATGGCATTGCTGAACCATCAAGTTTGGAACATTCACATGATGTTTCTAATGCAACATCTTCAGCATCAGCAGCTTCTGTACAGGTGACAGTTAAACCAGCTGCTGGGTCCCATGTAGAAAAGATTGCGGAGTTATCATTGGCTATTAGCTCACCTCCCCGTGAAAAAGGTGAATCATCTAAAATCCTAGAGCAAGCTGGGGAAACTAGCTCAGTTTGTCTTCAAAAGGATTCAGAGACTTGGATGGAAAACGATTCACATCAGCCAAAACCTGGTCCAGAGCTGATGTCGTCTTCATTGTCTGTTGCTGGTAAACAATCTGGTACAGCTTCTTGTTTTTCTGTGGATGGCACAGTATCCGATTCATGTTACTCTGCTACTCCCAATCCCGTTGTGCAGTCTGCACCAGTTGTGACCCATGGTACTGAAGGCAGAGGAGGAGAAACCATTAGTAGGTCTGACTCTATTAAGGATCAACAGATGAAGCAAATCAAGAAAGGACATTCTCAGCCGCAGCATCAGGTACTTGTAATTTTTTGGTGGATCAATTGCCTTATACTTTTAATTAGGGATTCCATAATGAGTCCGTTGGATTTTGGAATGTCTTTTGCAGGTTTCTGGACAATCTATCCCCATTTCTGGCTTGCCTTCTCAATTTTTAGAACATGCTAATTCATTTAACAGCAGAACTGCTGGGGCCATAGATACTAAAATCACTGCTGCTTTGTCAAGTTCAAGTGGAGGCATTATGGAATCTACAATTGAATCACTATCAATTCATGGTGCTGCCTCTCCTGATGCTTCCGAATTGAAAACTGATAGTGCTGTGCAAGGCTCTTCTTGTGAGTCCTCCAAAACATTTGGTGCTGCACTAATTGACGGTTTAGACAGCGGTAACCCTGCTAGGCAAAATGATTTTTCACGGCATGATGAGCCCCTAAAGACTGAAACTCCAGGAACAAAAGAACAAGGAGTTATGTTGAATGAAGGGCCCAAACAAGATGGAAACAGATCCGAGACGCATTCAAATTATGTTTCTTCGAAATATTTGGAAGAAGTTAATCGTGTTCTGAAGACAACAACTGATTCCAATAAGGTTGGATTCTTAGAAGAGCCTGTGGGTCTTTGTGGGAAAGATGATCTTGCGACTGATAATTTAGTGACTTCAACTTCCTTTCTTTGTGGGAAAGATGATGTTGCGGCGGATAATTTAGTGACTTCAACTTCCTTAGTGCTGGATGCTACAAATGCTGAAAATTCCTATTCAAGTTCTAGTTCATCTACCCGTTCAAATGGTGATAACAAGATTTCAGCTTCAGATACCTTTGTAAGTAGAAGTGATACCTTGGGTAGTAGTGAAGCTGTTGTTACAGACTCTGTTCAGTCAGATGAGAGGGAAATTCCTGTTTCAGCCGCTGCATCTGTTTTAGAACCAACTTTGAAACATGAAGGGGCAGGTAGTGAGGACACACATTCTGGCTTCATATCTCTTCCAGCAGCAGGTTCGAACGACAAAGCTGTGATAGAACTTACTAGATCAAAGAGTACTGTGGCTAGAGGGAAGAAGAAAAGAAAAGAAATTCTACAAAAAGCAGATGCTGCTGGAACAACTTCTGATCTCTATATGGCATATAAGGGTCCAGAGGGAAAGAAAGAACCTGCTGCTTCTTCAGAAAGCATGGCTGGCACATCTAGCATTAATTCCAAGCAGGTAAAGGTGGATGATGTTGTATCTAGTGTAGAAGGTGCACAGCTTAAAGCTGAGCCTGATGATTGGGAAGATGCTGCTGACATCTCTACTCCTAAGTTGGAAACTGTTGATGACGGGAAGCAGGTTCATGGAAGAATGAAGCATCTTGATGAAGATGGAAATGGAGTCACAGACAAAAAGTATTCTCGGGATTTCCTGCTGAAATTCTCTGAGCAGTGTACTGAACTTCCGGAGAGCTTTGAAATTTCTTCCGTTATTGCCGAGGTCTTGATGGTTTTTAATGTCAATGCTTCCCTTGAAACATACCCTAGTCCTGGAAGAAGTATTGACAGGCCATCTGGGGGATCTCGTCGTGGGGTTGGCATGGGTAATGATGAGAAATGGAGCAAATTACCTGGCCCTCTTGTTACGGGACGGGATCTCCGCCTGGATGGTTTCGGGGGCAATTTCCGATCTGGCCAAGGGGGCAATTATGGTGTTTTAAGGAACCCACGTGTACAGACACCTCAGTTTCCTGGGGGAATCCTATCTGGGCCAATGCAGTCGTTGGGTTATCACGGAGGCATACAACGAAATAGCCCTGATTCAGAAAGGTGGCAGCATGCTACTGCATTGCAGAAGGGTTTAATTCCTTCTCCTCAAACTCCATTACAGGTAATGCACAAAGCTGAAAAGAAGTATGAGATAGGTAAAGTAACAGATGAGGAACAGGCCAAGCAGAGGCAGTTGAAAGCTATTCTTAATAAGCTAACACCACAGAATTTTGAAAAACTCTTCGAGCAGGTTAAAGCAGTTAACATTGACAGTGCTGTTACTCTTACTGGCGTGATATCACAGATATTTGATAAAGCTCTAACGGAACCAACTTTCTGTGAAATGTATGCCAACTTCTGTTTTCACCTTGCTGGTGAGTTGCCTGATTTTAGTGAAGATAATGAAAAGATCACTTTTAAAAGATTGCTTTTGAACAAGTGCCAGGAAGAATTTGAGAGAGGTGAAAGAGAGCAAGAAGAAGCTGATAGAGCTGATCAGGAAGGTGATGTTAAGCAGTCTGAGGAGGAAAGGGAAGAGAAGAGAATACGAGTGCGGAGACGGATGTTGGGTAACATTAGGCTGATAGGGGAATTGTACAAAAAGAAGATGTTGACTGAGAGAATAATGCATGAATGTATAAAGAAGTTGTTGGGTCAATATCAAAATTCTGATGAGGAAAATATTGAAGCTTTGTGCAAATTAATGAGCACAATCGGCGTGATGATTGACCACCCCAAAGCTAAGGAACACATGGATGCATATTTTGATATGATGACAAATTTATCAAACAACATGAAGCTGTCTTCTAGGGTAAGGTTCATGTTGAAGGATGCAATTGATTTAAGAAAGAATAAATGGCAGCAGAGGAGGAAAGTTGAAGGGCCAAAAAAGATTGAGGAAGTGCATAGGGATGCTGCTCAAGAACGGCAAGTGCAAGCTGGTAGGCTAGCTCGTGGTCCAGGCATGAATTCTTCAGTTAGGAATCGTCAATCCGCGGATTTTGTTCCTAGAGGGTCAAACATGTTATCTCCAAATGCTCAGACAGGTAGTTTTCGTGGGTTACCCACACAGCCCCGCAATTTTGGAAATCAGAATTTTCGCTTGGAGGAGAGACATTCTATTGATAATAGGACTACATCAGTACCCTTGCCCCAGAGAAGCAGTGGTGAAGATTCTATTACACTAGGTCCCCAGGGTGGTCTTGCAAGGGGACTGTCCATTAGAGGACAGCCATCAATAACAAACATTCCTTTAGCTGATGCACCTAGCCCCGTCGATTCTAGAAGAATGCCAACTGGCCTGAATGGTCACAGTTCCGTATCAGACCGGGCAGTTTATGGAAGAGAGGATGTCATGCCAAGGTACATTCCTGGTAGGTTTCTCAGTCCTCGTGAACAATCAAGTTTTCAAGAACAAAATATGAACCATTGGAACAGGGAACCAAGGAATGCAGATCGTAATGTCGATAGAACTCAGTCTGCTTCACCAAGCATATGCGGCCGGGGACCAACTCCGATGCTTGCATTAGATACAGTGTTGCCAGAAGAACGCTGGCGAGACATGTCCATAGCAGCAATTAGGGAGTTTTACAGGTAAATACCTGGTCTCATGCAGGATTTTTATTATTTGTCTTTCCTCCATTTTGCTTGCTTTCAGTATTTGTCCAACTTTCTTTTTTGGTGCGTAGAAGATAAGTGAAAAATAAATGGCACCATGTAGCTCCTCCATACTCCTTGTTGTCTACAAAAACCCAAAAGTCAATTAGAGTAGTCATCGTGACACCAAAATACACATTTTCAAAACTCTGCTCTTCATTAGGGGAAAAGAATCCTCCATATTTCTATAAGAATATGATTCCTCCCCACAAACAGCAAGCAAAGGGGAAAGATTAATATATGATTTTCTACATTCCATGTATATAAAACCGAAAAGGCACTCAGAGAAGGTATCCGCCTTCTGACAACTATGTGTACAAAAATGTGATCGATCATTTGTCAGTTGCATGCTTCTGAAAGTTTATCGATTGTGAGGGTTGCACCATGAAGCATGCATCACAGAAAGAAAGCCACCTTAGGCGGAGTCTTGCTGCTCCACACCTTCCTTCACTGAGAAGGCTCTCCCTCTCCCCTTCCAAGGCCTTATAGAAAGACATTGATATAGCCATAATGTCATCATGTCAGCTAGGATTAGTTTCTCATTTGCTTAACTCTTCTGAATTTTTTTCATTAATACATATGTAAAGCCTAAGATGCATGGCACCAACATGACACGGCATAGATAAGTTGACTCATTGATTTTCATAAAATGCACAACACAGTTGGGCTTGGCAAAAGAGTATATTGTTGTCTTTAATATTAATATTTTATTCAAGTACAATAGAATGATTCAGTATAACACTAAAATTAAAATTCAGGTATAGCATGCTACATTTTGTAGACAGACATTGATAGAGTCTTAATGTCATGTTGTCAGATGGGATAGGTTTCTCATTTTCTTAGCTCTTTTGAATCTTTTTTCGTTAATGCATTTAACGCAAAGCCCAAGATGTACGGGGATGACACGACATGATATGAATTTTTTGACTCATCAATTTTTAAAAAATCCACGTTTGAGACTAGGCCAAAAAACAAAAACAAAAACAAAAAAACAAAAAACGAAAAGAACATTTTTGTCTTAAATATTAATATTTTATTCAAGTACAATAGAAATAATGTAATATAACGCTACTTAAAATTAAAAATTGTGTATTTTGTAATCTAAAATTCAACATAAAAGTCACATGATTACATTTCTTCCAAAATGTTAACTGATACATCAATTAACAAAACATTGTTTTATGAATCCATAAACTAAAATGTTATATTTCATTAAATCATCCAAATACAAAATCCACAAGAAAAGTTTAAAAAAGTTTGTGACGTCCAAAATGAGACCAAGACGTATTGTAGGTGCTTCTGGACAATTATTATTATTTTTTTATTTTTTCAAATTTGACTCGGCAAAAAATGAGTTCGACAGGTGTCTGAGATGAGCTCACCATGTGTCACAAGTCCCTCCTGAGTTACTCAAAATGATACATTTGATGGTGTGTCTATGCTTCTAATGTAATGTTGCCAACTTCCATCTGGGAAGCATATACATTGATGCAACATGGATTTGTTTATTCCACGATTTGATGGTGTATGATTACGGTGAGGAAAATAGGAGAAAAGAGTTGGAAATGTTTCTTTACTAGTCTGCATTGGATCCTACATAGGCAGTCACAGTGTCTGCCAGCCCCAAGTATTGGCATTTTGGAAGTCATGTATGTCTGTTGTTAACTTACGGTCCTGTAGTATAATAATATTGTTGTGGTTATAGTTGAAATTCTCACAATGATCTTGATTTACTTTATTCCTTCCCTTTTTTTTTTTTTTTTTTTGAAATTTTGATTGAGAAGTTCCTTGCTTTTTCAGTGCCAAAGATGAGAAGGAAGTTGCTCTTTGCATAAAAGATTTGAATGCCCCAAGTTTTTATCCCATGATGATATCTATCTGGATCGCTGATTCCTTCGAGAGGAAGGATCTGGAAAGGGCTCTTTTGGCCAAGCTACTCATCAACCTTACAAAATCTCGGGATGGCATATTAAATAAAAGTCATCTCGTCAAAGGGTATAAATGTGTTCACTCTTGTGGTCATTAGAATCAATTTACAAATATGAATATGAGTTTTTGGATTAATCTTGACTCATCATTGCCGTGTTTTAGGTTTGAATTTGCTCTCATTGCCTTGGAGGACGCTGTGAATGATGCCCCAAAAGCAGGAGAATTTCTAGGTCATATACTTGCCAGAATCATATCAGAAAATGCAATTTCATTTACTGAAATTGGGCAGCTGTTATACGAAGGAGGGGAGGAAAAAGGACGGCTTGTTGAGTTGGGGCTTGCGGCTGAAGTTGTTGGAACCATCCTGGAGACTATTAAGTCAGAGAAAGGGGATTCCATGGTCAACGAGATCCGAACAAGCTCTAGTTTGAAGTTAGAAGAGTTCCAACCCCTGGATCCTAAGAAATCATCATCGAGGTTAGCCAAGTTCATTTAGAGGATAGTGATATGCTTGTGGTATCTGTAGTGCAAGTGAAATTTATGTCCAGTTCCTCTAGGGGGGAAAAGGTGGGGATTTTTATTTCTGTATGTGGGGTTCCTTCTTCATGTCTAAATATTATTTTTTAACGATTAACAGTGGAAAAATGGTCAGTAGTGTAGAGGTTTTGATAGTAGTAAATTGGTTATTGTTATATTATGATATCTGCAATGGAATTCCAGAGCCTTTGGGGGACCTCTCATTGAAGTTTGTTTTGGTTTAATTAATAAGTCGATTGCTAAAAGTGGATTTTAGACTGATTTTCTGGATCAGACCCTCTACGTTTGAGATAAATAGGCAAATGAACCATGCTACTCAAGCCTAGTTCGAGGTTGACTTCGAATATAAAGGAATGAGCTCGAACATGTTATTGAGTTTAACTAGAGTTTAAATTAATGCATTAGTAATTGATAAATATTGTATAAAATATTAAACTATTTGAACCTGACTTGAGATTTATTCGAATCATCATCGAACGTAAATTAATTTAAAGTTTAGCTAGTCTAATTCTAATATCCTTATCTCGATTCGATTACGCCCCAGGCTATAAAATTGCTTTGATAATTAATATCATGAATTGTAAATGATAGAAAGTGGGTTTTTTTTTTTTTTCTCTCTGTTTGTTGTGAAAATGGAAAGAAAAAGGAAAAATGATGGGCGGCCTAGTTTGTAGAGCAATTTACTCCAACGCTCACCCGAGTTCGATTCGCCCTCCTCCCTTCTCCCAAATAGAAAGGATATTTATTTTGCCTAGAATTAGCTCATTTATGAAGTGATTGGGTGTGTTTTCTTTTTAATAATATATGGATTTGTTTTCTTTGAAACTTGCTTATTTATTTTAAAATGTGCAACTACATTTAATTAAGTTTGGGTCATTCAAATTTATTAAAAAATCTATTGTTCACAAGAATTTTGAATTTAGTTATCCAGATTAAAAATGAAAATACTAAATTTGCATGACTAAATAGATCCTCCTAACGGTATTTTGATCTCAGATTTGTGGAGGAAAAAAAAGGGGGGGGGGATTGGAAATAAAATAAAAAATGTTGAATTTTATTTTTATTTGATTAGACATATAAATAGTTTTATTTTCCTTTTATTTTGACACATCCACATCCTTAATTAAATGTTTCACATTTTCAATACTCATGAGAATACCGACAAGCAAAATTCTTCCCCTTTCAGCCAATCTTCCCATAATGGAATATCTGCATGCAATTTTGTTGTCTAATAAATTCAAGCAAACGACAATTTATTTATTTATTTATTTTTTAACTTATTGGATTCCAGGAGACATGGAATAACTTCTAATGATTCTAGTGAGAGAAGAATTCATTTTGATGTCAAAATAATATTTTGGAAGAAAACATTTTATATTGAAATCGACAGTCTTTTAACTCAAGACAAACGAAATCAAGGGCTTTAATTACTTTTTGTTCCCAAAATATTTGAGCCATTCCAATATATATATTTAAGACGTAAAAACATATGACCCACACTTTATCACTAAATTTATTTTTATTACTAGGGCACCCTTGAGAAAATCTAACTTAAAATATCATCAATATTTCAATAATCATAAATTGAAAAATGTATCCATCCACTTTATTATTATCTACGAATTTGTGAGGACGAAAGAAGAATCCCACCCAGATATACATAGGAAACGGACAGCAATTATGGACAATCCGAGAAAAGTGGAAGTCAGTAAATGGAGATCACAACGAGAAGGGCTTTGTGTACGCATCAAATGGCTGGCAAGCAGTCAACTGCGGCTCCTGTTGGTGGAAAACGAAACAAAAAACAGATCATCATCATCAGAAACTTTCTATTGAACGCATTGAAAAATTCAAGATCAACCATGTCATTGGAAGGCATGTCAGTGTGCTTGTGTAACTATATATCAGGATCTATCTCCAGAAAGTAGCTGACTCCACATTTGTGATCTGAAAATTTCGTGATATTTTACTTAATAGGTTCTATTTCCCCTCAC
>QLOD02145732.1:0-16630 GCA_003260245.2 Sideroxylon spinosum | reverse complement strand
GATATAAAGAATATTAAATAAATAAATTCAAAAATAGATATTAAAAATAAATAAATAAATAAATTATTTATTAATAAGATAGAAATAATAAGTAAATAGATTAATTAATAATTATATATATATATATATATATATATATGGTTTTGGAATTGGAAAGGATAAAGGGGTAAAATTTTGGAAAGGAGAGGGGTATAATGGTTATTTGGGCGGAGGTGGGTGATGTGACAGAGGGGGTGCGGCTGTCAGGGGTGGAGGAAAAGCAGCTCTCTTCAACAACTCAGGCAAAGAGTGTGTGCGTGTGTTTTCCCGCGGGATGGTTCAGAGGCTCAATTTTTAATAATTTTTTATAAAATATTAATGATAATAATTTTTTATAAAATATTAATAATAATAATTTTTTGGTATATTTAGTGAAGTAAATAATAATTTTTAATAATTTTTATAATTTTTGGATTTTTTGGTAAATTTTTGATAATTTTTAGTAATTGTTAGTAAATTTTGACAATTTTTAATAACTTTTGTGGGATTTGAGGCATAATTTTTAGTAATTTTATTAAAAGTTATTAAATATAATTTTTTAGTGTATTTAGTGAAGTAAGTAGTAATTTTTAACAATTTTTTTTGTAATTTTTGGATACTTGGTAAAATTTAATAACTTTTACCAATTTTTAGTTATATTCAGTAATTTTTAATAACTTTTGATAATTTGGTATATTTGGTAAAAGTTTTGATAACTTTTAAATGGAACAAATTACTATAACATAATAAAAAAATGACAAAAGTTAATGTTTTACCAAAAACTAACTTTACAACTTTTGAATAATTTTTGCACAAATTTGTGCTTGCAACCGGAATCTATATGCCAGTAGAAGTGTTCATTCTTGTTCAACTAGAACAAAAATTGAATTACTAAATTTTTTTGATTTCTAATTTTTTTATAAAATTATTATTATATGATCTAAAATCATATTATATAAATTATATATATATTTTTATTCAATTCTAATTCGGCTTATGTTATTTTGGTTCTATATAATTGAACTGAATTTTGATTCAATTTTGGATACTCTGTGTCTGTGAAACCCCATTTTTCTGCTTTGTTTGTTTTCTACATAGGTATTTACATTTTTTTTTGAAGCCATTTGTATTTACTTTGTTTTTATTAGTACTATTTTTACTTGCTTCGATCATTGAAGTTAATTGTTTATGGAGAATATCGTTCGTGAAAAAAAAATTTATTAATTTATCTGGCAAAAGTATTGTGCATGGGCATTTAATTTGAAGAATAAAAAAAAAAAGTTTAAGAAGAGCTTTTCCCTCACAAATTAGAGATCCGCGTATTTTTCTGTTAATTAGAATATTTGAGGTTATGAAAACCCAAACAGATGTGGGTTTAAATATTTTTGTTATTTTAATAGTGTTACTTTCACTTGCTTCGATCATTAAGGTTGACTGTTTATGAATAATATTTTTTGTGAAAACATAAAGTTTTTTTAATAATTTAATTATCTGGCAAAAGTATTGTTTGCATAAAAAAATATTTTTTTTTTATTTTTTTATTTTTATGATTGTCCGTGGACATTTAATTTGTAGAGTAAAAAAAAAGTTTAGAATGGTCTTTTTTTTTTTTTTTTTTTCCTTTGAGAGTAGATTTTCACATATTTGAATACTAACAAGAAGTTTTTAGATTGTGAAAGGCTAAAGGGATGTAAGTTTAAACACTATAAAACTTTATGTTATTTGCAGTAACACTAATTATTGTTAATTACCAACATTTGCATAAAGTTTGTTAAATTATTTTTTTATTTTTTTAAATTTGACAATTAATTTCTTTCTCCTTATTTGGAATTGCGGCAATATTTTTAGCACTACTTGGATGAGAGCTGTGGAGATCTTTCGTCAAACATGGAGATTTTGGGAATTTCTTTTGGAAATTTAAATTTTGTAAACATAAATAGGATTAAATTTTATAAAAAGTCTAAACAAGTTATTTTGGAAGCATTACTCTCAATTGTTGACGAATTTGTCAACAATTAAAGGATTTAACCAATCCTTGAAAATTTTTTGATAAAATAAAATATAAAATAATTTTTTATATCAGAAAAATTCTTTGATTTTTAGTTAGGCAATTGAAGATTGGAAAATTAATTAGGATTAGTCAAAAATATTATCTTTCCATCCACTAGAAACAATAATTTACCAAAAATTTCTTGTTTTGATCAAAGTAATGATCAATAAAATTTTCTATGACTTTAAAAAGAAATTCATGGTATTTGAAATTTATAGTTCTATGGGATAGAGATGCAATCAAAATTTTTTTGAACTACATCAAATTTGGAAGCTAAGAGAATACTCCCTCTTAAATACTTATTTTGTCTGTGAAAAAAAGATGAGAAGCTTAAAGAAAGTTCATAGTAGAAGAACAAATCTGTTGTGGTCTTGGGTTGAATTAATTTATAATGCCAATTCAACGAGATATGCCAGAAAAACATAGAGTCACAAATAGTATGGGATTATTTATATCTTTTATTCCGTTACATTTTAGAGTAATCATTCGATTTTTTAAATAAACTAAGTCAAATAAAAGTTGATGTTTGTTAGAGGTGGTAATTTATTTCGACGATATTTTTTAGAATCTATAAAAAAAAAAAAAAAAGAGCTTGACTTAATAGCTATTGTTTCGGCTAAAGAGCTGAAGTCGATTAATGGATTAATGTGTACAAAAAAACCTGGCATAATGTAAAAAAAGTGACGGAAGACTAACAGAAGCTAAATCTTCACAAAAGCACAGTGAATTAACATAGAATAATGCCCAAAAGAAAAACTTTTCATAGCAGGTCATTTAAGTCCATAATTTGAAATCTGAACTTTAGGTCTATTAAGAGGATTCACACTCTGGGAAAGACGTCTGAAAAACGAAAATCTTAACAAAAGTTTGAGTATTAGGAGTAATATATTAATAATGTTTTGAGCGTTTTAATAATAATTGTAATAAATTTGAGTGTTCGACTAATTGGAACCGGAACCTAGACAATCTTGAAGCATATTTTTATAGTATTTACTTAATGAATGTATATTTTCTAATTACTAAAAACTATATATTAAAGCTTTTTTTTTTTAATGTGGTTTTTATGCTATTTTTTTTTATAATTTTGGGAATAATAGAAGTGTAAGGCAACACATACTGAAACATAAGGGCGGGTCATAGTAAAATATAAACTGTTCTTTTTTTGGATAAAAATAAAAAATAAAAATAAAGCTCAAACCCACCAATGAAGTTGCTGGATCCAAAAAAAAAAAAAAAACTAAACAACGTATAATGATTTGTTTAGTAGTTTATTTAAGTTTTGTTGCATTAGAAAAATATCCAGAAAATTAGTTAGAGAAGCACGTAATAAAGCTAATATCGTGGGTGATCTAAAAAAAAAAGAGTACATTATATTTATCTTTCCTCCATATATTCCATTTGGAGTGAAAAAAAAAACTTTGAAAAATAATAAAAAAATACTAAAAAACTCTAAAAGTTATTCACTTTTTATCTCACTGTACAAATTACGAACCTAACATTTATCTCATTTTATTTCATTTTATCTTATTTTTTGTCACTCCAAACACACTTTCTTTATTTTAGAATATTGTTAATATTGATATTCTTCTGTTGAACCAACCGTTAAAAACTAATAAAAGAATATTAAAGTAATTAAAATTTTATCCCCTCAAATCTTGTTAGTTTTCTTTACGAAAATTTAAAAAAATGAACAAAATAAAAAAAATACCTAAACTTTTGATTATTTTAATTTTTTTCATTAAATTTTAATAGTTGATTTATAAGAAGAAGGTTAATACTACCAACAATTCAAAATTAGATATCTAACTATAATTTTTAAACGGTTCACCAGGTTCTACCACTGTAGGGCCTGTCATATTCAAAAGAAGAGTTTGGTCCTGCTTAGGTGGAACTCTAGCTATATGCTTAACACATAATTCTAATTAGTCAAACGTGCATCTGAGGTTGGCGAAAGAAAAATGAAGTTGCCTGGAAGCTCCCCTGGCACCAACGCTGAAATATACATATACACATGCCACTGTAGCATGTAATATCACGTTGAAAAATACACATACACATATATACCACCTTTTAGCTTTCCTCTCTTTGGAATCTCTTCCAAGATTTTACATGGCGGAGACGGAACCAGGCATGGCCGTTAATGATCCTGAAGCTGCACTGGCCGGTAACGAGGACAGCCCTCCCCAGCCGAGCTTGGGTGAAAATATGGGGCAGCGCTGGGTCTTCATTCGAAGAATTTACATGATACTTGCAATTCAGTTGCTTTCTACCGTCGGCGTTGCCGCAGTAGTAGTTTTCGAACCCACCATCCGTGCCGATTTACTAATGATTCGCACGGCGCACAAGGTGCCCGGCACCGTCGTCTACATTTTCGCACTGGCCGTTCCCTTCCTCGGTTGAGTGTTTGTTTAAACAAATATTGCACCTTTCTATGCTTCTTGTGATTTTATACTAATATGCGCCTAGTAATCATGTGCAGTACTCTGGGTATTGCATGCTCACAGGAACCGTCATCCTCAGAACTTGCTTCTCCTGATGTTGTTTACTGTTGCAAAGGCAGTTGCGGTTGGTTCGTCATGTTCGTTTTCCAAAGGTAAAATAGTTCGACCTGAATTTGCTTTTATTTTATTTTATTTTTTCATTCATACATGAATACATACCGGCCCGGATGTGGTTTCTAAGGGTGGCGGGTATCCGGATAGATGCCTGAGAGGCGGAAAACAGAGTCACGGGTATCCGGATAGACGCCTGAGAGGCCGAGAGCAGAGTCATGGGTATCCGGGTAGACGCCTGAGAGATGGAGAGTAGGGCTGCTCCCGGGATACTAACCATCATCGGAGAAGCGAGCAGGAGCGAAGCTTGGGCCCAGGGGTCGCCATGCCCCGCGGAGAGCAGCTCAGCAGGAGCCCTTTCTGATCGTCACCGAAGAACTGGGGTGGACGTGGGAAATGTCCACTGCACGGAGGGACCCCCGGGCGAAAAGCAAGAGTCGCTTCCGGCATTCTGATCATCACCGGAGAACCGAAGTGGATTTGGAAAATGTCCGGTGCACGCAGGGGCACCTCCGGGATTCCGATCATCATGGAGAACCGCGAAGCTTGGAATAGCTATGCTCCCTCCCCCCTTATATGAATTTTTGACTTAAAAAAATAAATTATACTGTAATCCGACACCCTTTTAAAATTTCAAAAAATAATCGATTTTAATTAAGAAAATATTATGGCCAAGTAAATTTTTGAGTTAAAAAGTTATATTTAAATATCTAGGTTATGAATTATTACTCCTAAAATTTAATTATTTTTTTTCTTAGTTTTTATATATAATTCAAAAATTAAAAAGTCAATGATTGTACCATCTATACATATATATTAATTTATTTTTATTTACTAAATATAATTACAATTTCAGTTATAATTTTTTTGGCTGTCGCATCCTTGAGTGTAATTTTACTAATTTTGTTGAAGTTTTGTGGGGGTTGTGAGCCAGAGCAAGGGAAATTAATTAACATAATGTTTCCAGGTGAGATTCCAATTCCAGAGTTCTGTTTAATAAACCAAAAATTATGAAGGAAATAAATTTTCTGACATAGAAACCTCTCGCGAAGTCTTTTCGAAATGAATAAACGTTAAAAATCCTGCGGACTGGGCGTCTACAAATTGAAGAAATCGGTGGGCTCTTGTCAATTTTATGATAGTTAATTTGCTAATTTTTTTTCATATCTAACAAACAGGGAGGATCATTTTGCTGGCCTTGATGCTATCAAGTGTTGCAGTTGTTACTCTGCTTCTATACACATTCTGGGCTGAGAAAAAAGCCTATGACATCAACAGCTTCCTCAGCCCCTTCATGAGGAGTGCTTTCCCCTCTGTGCTAATTCTTTTTGCTTTCATTCAGGTTTGTGCATGGGACTTTTGTTTTGCATGGGACTTTTTGATTTTTTTATTTTTTCTTTCTTACGTAGGTATATATGAAGATGTATTGTTAAATTAATTATTCTCTCTCTCTCTCTCTCTCTCTCTATATATATATATATATCTCAATTGTGATTTCCAATCAAACAGGCGGTTTTCCCTTTGGGAGAGATGAAGTCAACTGTATTTGGTTGCTTGGTAGCAATCATAATCTCTAGCTTTGTTACATATGATACCCAGAAATTGATTAGGAACTTCGGCGATGATGAGTACATCGCAGCTTCAGTCTCCATTTATTTAGACATCATCAAGCTTTTTCTCGATAAGCTTAATGCTGGAGGTGTCAATAGCAATGCTGGTGGTGATGAAGACAATGCAGGTGAAGCCCGCAATTAGAGTATTTATCATTATTGTTATTTCTTTTTCTTTTCTTTTTTTTTTTAGATGGGGCGATAACACATTGTAACATGCATGGTTTGATGTTGTACCATGCAAGGTTTGATGTTTATGTTATTGTACCATGCATGGTTTGATATTGTACCATGCAAGGTTTGTTGTTGATGTTGTTGTACCATATTACCATGAATGGTTTGATGTTGTACTATACATGGTTTGATGTTGTTGATGCGATTGTGTTATGTATGGTTTGATGTTGTACCATGCATGGTTTGATGTTGTTGATGTTGTCTCATGGTCAATAAAAAAAGCAAGAAGATTTTCTGACAGTCTGACTAATGTGAGCTCTGAAAAGGCACGTTTCCCGGTAATATTTTGTGCGCTCGTGGTGGCAGGGAGACACAACAAAGTCGCCGAAACAAAGGCAAGGGGCCCCAATTTTGTTTTATTTTATTTTCTTATTTTTTAGCCAAAGGTAAGACCGCGTTTTTTATTTGACCGGTTAGGTTGGTTAATAAATCTTAAAATCAGCGCGTCCTTTCTCTCTCTCTCTCTCTCTCTGTCTCTCTCTCTCTCTCGATAAACCTTAAAATGAGTTCTCTCTCTCTATCTGGGTTTTGAATTGGTGAATTCTCTTTCAAAACAGCTACCACTTTTTTTTTTCTTTAAATTTGGCTTAAATTAGAAAATTGATTCTTAATATAAATATTTGAAAACTATTCGATTTAATAATTTCCAGAAAAAAATGTAACACTGAGTTATTGATTGTGTAAAATTAACTACTTATTATATACGAACCTTTATAAGGATCCAATTTAGGCTTTGTTTGATTTTATTTTAGCTTCTAATTTTAAAGTTTTTTTTTTCCAGCTTACATGGCTTTTTTTATTATCAAAATTTAAATTTTTTAAATGTAACTTTTAAATGAGTTAATCTCACTCGGAAAAAAAAAATAAAAAATTCACATCCATTTAAATAAAAATTATCTATTTAAATAAAAAATAATAAAAAATTTGAGGCATTTCTTATTCTTTAGATTTTATCCATATGGGCATTATTACTATCATTATTATTATTATTATTATTATTATTACATGAATGTAATTAACATGTCTAAAAGGTATATATTATAAAAAAATTAAATTTTGATGAAAAATCATATAAGAGGAAAAAAGGTTTAAAAAAAAGGCTAGAATTTAAAATGAAACCAAACAAAATATTTAGTTTGAGAATCTATATATAATATTAAAATAATATTTATCTCTCTCCTCTTTTCCTTAATTCCAATCCAATGTGTCATTCTTCTCCTTCATTCTCTCTTCTTCTACTCTCTTCTCATTCACAAAATTTTTACTTTCTTTTTTTTTTTTTTTTTTTGGGTCACACAACGCTAAATGACCATAACTTTTTTTTTCTTTTATATATAAAATCACTAAAGTCGTTGCATCTAGTTTTAATAGATATGAAATAAACTCGTGTGCTTATACAAAAGATCTATTTGTTTATTAATTCACTATAATCGTAAAATTTACATATTTCAAATATTTTAGGAGTTAAATTTAAAAAATATGAAGAAAAAAATGCTTAAATAATAAGTAAGTTTGAAAAAATATTTAATTTTATTTCTCTCACAATAATAATTTTTAATATTTTTTTTAAAAACATAGAAAAATGCTTGAATATTAATTTGACATAGGTATAATTATTTTTGTCATGCCCCGGATCTCGTGACCTTAAGAGTGAATGAATAACATATATATCATGTACTGTATATTTATTCCATGGTCAGAACATTATGACAACCTTGTAGTGACATCCATGTAAATACTAACGTATATAATATAAACTAAACCTTGGCCATAGCAAGGCTATCATGCTCCAACAATTCTACAATAATTATAATATCTAAAAAAATAGGTTTTATGACCTTTACAACCTATTTGAATAAATCTATAAATTAAAAATAATATTACAGTCTCAAATGTAAATTTAACTTAAGGAAATGAAAGTAGCAATATCCGCCTTAACTTATACACTTTTAATCCAATCAAATGCTCACCTACTTCTTCAAATCTGCCCCTGGAATAGGGATGTGAGCACTAATTCACTTATGCCCACTAGCATCTTAAGAACATATATAATATGTAGAGCAATAATATGAATAATATTAATATTTATGCAACATCACTAAACAAAAATATAATTCCATATATATATAAGTATCATAATTCCATAATATAAAGTAACCTCAATATAAACACGTACCATAATCAATCTCATAAATCACAATTTAGCTCAACTGACGTTTAGTTTAGCATTCTTATCATAAAACATTCTTATCCATGTTTCATTCTCGTCCAACTTACGGGGGTGGGCATATTCAATATCATCGTTACAGTTCATGATTAGTCTTAATTTCACATTGTCGTTAAATGTTACAATTAGCCAAGTCACGATTAACCTTATTTTCACGTCGTCATTAAAGGCTACAATTAGCTAGGTCACGATTAGTCTTATTTTTACATCGTCGACGTTAAAGTCTAGGCCACGATTAATCTTATTTTCACATCGTCGTTAAAGGCTATAATTAGCTAAGCCACGATTGGCCTTATATTCACGTTGTTGTTAAAGGTTACAATTAGCCAGGCCACAATTAGCCTTATTTTCACATTTTCGTTAAAGGCTACAATTAGATAAGCCACCATTAGCCATATTTTTACGTCATGTTGTAGGCCACTAACCTACTGGCATGAACACCAATCCCTGCGTAGGTTTCAGATCTTTCAACCCTAGGGTAATCTCAGTACTCTTTCTATTTTCTTATACCCACCATCCGCGTGGCTTAATGTCCCTCGTATTTCCATTAATTTACTTATCAATCTTATTTAACCATGTAGCACATAACATTATCATTCTTATTCAACCATGCACATCAACTATCATCATCCTTGTTCAACCATACAACATCAATTTCATCAAAATAACTCATATAATATTCTCATTTCAATTAAACTTATTAATAACATGCTATCATTTGATTATAACATTCTCTTATATCTTTAACACATTCTCATCTTTTCCATTCAAATTTCCATTTCATATCACTTATCAACCTCACATAGATAATTAAAATCATACCACCAGTTCATTCCACTATATTTAATTAACATCATCTCATTCATTCATGTAGCAAATAACATCATAATAATATAACAAATTCCAATTTAATTCCCAATTATATTAATCATATTATCATCTTAACATAACTTATCTTCATTTTCTTATTCATTTTCATATAATATAACAAATTCCAATTTAATTCCCAATTATATTAATCATATTATCATCTTAACATAACTTATCTTCATTTTCTTATTCATTTTCATATTTTATTTACTTATACATCTTCGAACATGCATTGACAAATTTATTTAGACAAAACATAGAACATATATCAAGCATAAGGTGTCCATGACTAAAGAATACATCAGTTTAGGTTTCTGGAGCATCCTGGAACCCCCTGTAATTCAACAAGTGCCCTGAAGCAACCTGGGTACCTATCCTGGGACTTGGGCACTCTACTGTGTCTAGAATGCAATACTTTGTTTTTTTGTTTCAAACTTTCTCCAACGTTTTTCAAACCAAACCTTGCTCAAACGATTATTTGGTTTAAAACCTTGTTTATAGATGTTAATTAGGGCCTAAAAGACTCTAAAAATTCAATCAAAATAAGATGAAATAACTTTAATCTCTCCAATTAATTTGTTGGTTCCAAACCTAGACATACATGTATACATGTATATAACTCTATCACAACTCTTCACCAAATCTTCCGATCTTAAATAAAATTCATAGAAATGTTGGCTAGCATCAATACGTTTCATATATGCTAAAAAACTGCTAGAAATCCTTACCTCGAGCTTGAATAAAATGGAGTGAAAAAGACAGTGCACAATCGATTTTTGGCCTCCAACTTTGACATTATTAATCTCCTCACCCTTTGATCCAAACAACAAATCAATTATATGGAAATATTCATTGAGAACTCAATTTCAACCTTGCAGGATTAATTTGAGTTTGGTTAAAGTTTGAATCACTTACTACCTCTCTTTTTTTCCTACTCTCATACCTCCATATACACATGCTTGGCTTGGTTTCCAAGCATACTATAGGAGCCTACAACTTCCCCTATCCCTTAGTTTGACAAAGAACGGCCATTGGAGTAAGGTCCGACTGAAAAACACATCAATCTATCATTTTGCTGCATATCACAGGCACCCCTCTAGGCATCCTGGCACCATCTCTTTTACCTGCGGCACCCCCTATGTTCTCTTGAGTTAAAAAATCAATTTAGGTTATTTGGCCCATTACTCCTTAAATTTTCAACCCTAAGCTATCCTTAATGACTTATATGACTTAAATAACATATTATTACACCTAAAATGTGTTTAAAATTATAAATTTATATTAATATAAAAATTCGGGATATTACAATTTTTTCAAACTCTAATATTAAATTCAAATTGTTCACGTTAATCATATTTTTTTCACAAAAAAATATACAATTACTAAATGTTTTCAATTTGAGTTATTTTTATAAAATGAATCGAAAAGTTATTACAAAATGTTATTTTCAATCAGCTTGGAAGTATTTTCTTTCTAAATTCTAATTTTAAACTTAAGTTGATTATGTTGATCAAAGTTTTTATAAAACATAATATATGATTAATAATAATATTTTTAATTTAAATTATTTTAAAAAATAATTAATAGTTATTACAAAATTCTATGTGACACTCTCCTTATCACTCCTCTATTCAATCTATTTTTACAAATTTTTGAATAAAATACTATCTTATATTTTTTCAATATTTTTCTTTTTATCATAAAATATTTTTTTTTACTTTTATCCCATATTAATAGATGATTACAATTTCACTTTCTCTTTTGTTTGTGAATCAATATAGTTGTAACATGTGAATTTCATTAATATAAACTGAACTCTTAGGTTTCTTAAATAGAATCTGTTTATTAATTCATTGTAGTTGTAAAATTTATATTTTCAAAAACACAAAAAGAATTTAAAAAATTAATTCAAATTGGAAAAATAATTTAAAAATTATTTAATATTAATTAAATTAAAGAATTATAACCCTTTTTATATTTTAAACTTAAAAACACCGAAAAATGCTTAAATATTATTTACACCTAAGAGTATTCGTTTTTAAGAATAATTTTAAATTTTAAATTTAAACTAGTCATGTCGATCATTTTTAATCAATTAATAATACTCAATATTTAAGTTATTTTTTTAAATTTATATTACCTGTATATATAGATTAAAGTTGTGTACTTTTTTTTTCCTCATTTAATCAAATTCTATGTGCACTCTTCTGTTACCATTTGGGTTTTTCTTTTCTTTTTTCCAAAATTTTTTTAATGAAATACTCTCTGCTTCTTTTGATTTTCTAGTACTCTTTTTCTCCTTTTACTTTACTATATATATATATATATATATAACCACGGGGGTTATAGCATGGGAATTTAAGTAACGCAAAGTGAATTAAGAGATTCCTAAAATGAACAACTTGTCTAATAGTTAACCATTGATTAAAATTTATATATTTCCAACATATTAAAATTAAATTTATAAACAGAAAGAAAAATATTTAAACAATAATTAGGTATTGAAATCATTTAAAAATAATTAAATATTAATAAAATTTGAAAAAAAATCTAATACCTCTGACAATAACAACTCTCAGTATATTGGAAATTTAAAAATACATAACAAGAATGAATATTATAATTACGCTGAGGAGTTCCTGAATATTAATTAGGCTGGGAAATAATTTTTTTGAGTTTTAATTTTAAAGCTAAATTAATCATATTAACCATTTGATTGAAAATTTGGTTAAAAATGTTCAGTATTTAAATGTAAATATTATTTTGTACTCCTATATTTTGCGTTATATAATTTCATTTTACTTCAAATGGTTTGAAGTGATATTTGATATGATAGTGTTACTGGTGAATTTGGTGGCATCCCAAGGCAAATGCGGAGTTAAATTTAAAGGTCATAATATATTCATAAATTTTTTATTTAAAAAATATAGAAATATATTTAAAATATTAAATTAAAATTCATCACTTTAAATTAAACTATCACTTACCTAGTATTAATTCAATTAACTAACATCAATTTTGATGAAATAGTGCGAATATTCCAAATCTAACATTTTCTATTGTAAAAATTATATTTAAAAAAATAATGTAAAATGATATTAATCAATAAAGAATCTCTAAACAGAATATATATATATATATATAACTGATCTATGATGAAATCAACAAAAACCATTTTCTATTTTTTTAATCATCAATTGATTCAAATCCATAAGAATGAAACGACAGGAAGTTCAACAAAGCAAAATGTGGTGTCAACTAGCGTCTATTTTTTGCCCAGCCGGAATTTCTTCTTTATCCTCACCAGCAGACCCATCAGGCTTCATATGAGTTGGAGGAGCTGTCAGGCCCGCGACCCAAGGGGTGGGTGGAAGAGTCACAAATCATACATAGTAATTACATAAATCTTAATTTAGATCATATACATCTACTCAAGAGTATACGTCCAAGTGAGTAATTAAAATAATAATATCTAAATCTTGGTCCCGTTAAAATTTAAAATAAACTCTTGGCTTTATAGCCTTACCACCGTATCGAATAAACATAATTAATTTTACAGTTCCAAATATTTCACAGTAAAAGTTGCTCTAATGCCACACCTAAGTTTCTCCAAACTGTCTATCTAAATTACCAATGTTTGCACCTGCGTCACGCTTTGTAAGACGTGAGTACAAATCCACGGGTACCCACGAAGCATGATAAAAACATATATGATATGCACAAAAAAGAAAAAATACAGTTTGAGATTTATATGCATAAAGTGCCTACATCATACATTCAAGTCATTAAAACATAAATCATAAAAGAAATCAGTTATAATCTTCCATTTATTTTTAATAATCATATCACAATCATAACAGTCATGGGACAGATACTATATAATATCATCGTTTGCGAGCCCAACCCGATGGTCACGAGTAGACTACTAACCTACTAGCATGAATATCAACCTCTGCGCAAGTTTAGGGTTTTTCAACCCAAGGGTAATCTCTGTACCCTTCCTAATTTCCTAGTATCTGTCAACCATGCAATCACAATATTATTCACATTTCCTTTTTCTTTTGTTATTATCATCTCAATATAATAGCGTATCAATATCACATCATCACTTTCATTCATATATATATATATATATATATTTTATAATTATTAAAATAAATCACCTAAATATACATTCCATATTACACGTGCACGTGCGTGTACGTATATGTATACATATATAATTTTTTTTATTATTGTTATTATTTTTTTATCCTAACTTAGAGTTCATGATTCCACGTGCAAGTATATATATATATATATATAATTAGTTATTATCATTTTTTATTTTTTTTGACGCTATCATCTTTTTTTTTCTCTCATATATACAATAATATATTTTAAAATTTTAAAATTTTGAGTAATTACCGAGGCAGTTCTGCCACCAATTCTACCAGTTCTTTAACACTTCCTCTCAATCGCGTATCCCATTCCTCTATAATCGTTGAAAGAAAGGAGAGACAAATCAAATGACCAAATTGCAGATGAGCCCCCTTGTCCACCAGCAACATGATTTCCACTTATTGACGGAAATGGAATAAGATGACTAACATTGGCTTATGTATAGTATATACATTCCTCAGTTAAAGACCCTGCTTAGTAACTTTTTGTTTTTTATTTTTTTATTTATATTTTTAAAATTTTATAAACTAGAACAAAAAACATAGTTATTAAATTTGTTTATATTTTATTATTTTCAAAAAAAATTAAAAATTAAACAAAAAAATTAAACAAAAAATGGCATTTCACTCTTTTTTTTTTTCTATTACAAATATTTTTATCAATTTTAACACTATCTACTTTTGTTACATCAAATTAAAATAAAGTATTTTATTCAAATATTTTACTAAACTAAAATTATTTTTAGTAAATAATATAATATAATTAAATAAATTATCTAAATTAATATTAGATATATTTTATTAATTTATTTTTAATAAATAAATAATTAAATTTAGTAAATATGAAATATTTGTTAAATTATCTTTTATAAAAATAAAATTATATTTTAATTAAATAATTAATTTAGTTCAACTAATATAAAATATAATTTATCAAATTAATTAATTTAACTTAAATTTAATAATTAATTTAATTCAAAATTTAATTAATACGAAATATATTTTGTAAAATTCTTTTTAATAAATAATAAAATAAAATTAATTTTAAATTTAAATAATATGGAACATATTTATTAAATTATTTTTTATCAAATATTAGAATTAAATTAATTAATTAATTTTTTAACTAATATTAAATGTTTATGTTTGATTTAATATAAACTTATTAAGAAATATATAAAAAAACTTGTTAAGAGATATATAAAAGTGTCACATGACAAAATTTATTTGATAATCTTAAAACTTTTGGAGTTATACAAATGTCAATCTAATTTTTCTTTTAAAAAAAAAATATTATCTAACATACATTATTCAATAATGTGTACAATATTATTATCATATAGGTAAAATATTAATTTTACAGAATATATTATACACTAATAATTACCTGAATCAAAGACATAGAAATGTAACTTGATGTGTAAATAATTCAAATTTAAATTTATAAAATAAATATACATAAAAAACTGTATAAATATTCTGTAAAAATAAAAATTACTCACCAAAAAATACTACTATAATTATATAGTATTTAATAAAGTGTAAAATTTTATCGTTTATTACAAATATTATCACACTTTTTAAAATATTAATTTAGAAATTTTATAAGAAATTAAAATAATAAATAATAAAATTTTACATCTTTACTAAACATTATATAAATGTATTAGTCTTTTTTTATTAATAATTTTATTTTTATATGTTATTTTTATATTTTTATATAAATTTAAAAAAATAAACTTACATTTGAGTTATTTGTAAGTCAAATTATATTTTTGTATCTTTAAACATAAGAAATATTTAGTGTGTATATATATACACACACACAACATCAACGCTGGAACATTTGAAAACAATTACAAAGCAGTGAATATTGAACTTTTGGGTATGCAGAATTCAAAATAATAATAATAATAATAATAATAATGATAATAATAATCAACAATTAAGAAAAAATTCTGAGAGACCACTGTTTTAATCATTTTTAGTTTAACAGAAAGATATTCATATCCAAGTGTGAAGGCAATGGGGGACAAGTGTCCCTCTCTTGATTTTTGATGTAAAATTGGTAAAAAAACCCTTAGTATTTTAACTTTATTTAAAAATTAAATTAATTTTAAAAATGGTATTTTCTTCTATTAAAAATTAAGAAGAACTCAAAATTTTATAACCTGAAAGGAAACTATAAGAATCAAAGTTAAGTATTTTTTGTAAAATTAAGTGTATTCTCCCATCATACTATTAAATACTTTTGTATATAACATAAAAAATATAATATATAACATAATAAATTTTATAAATAATAAAAATAAATAATTATTTTAGTTTTGTAATAAGCAACAACCCTAGTAAATCCTAAATACTGTTAAAAAGATCATTTGAACCATTAAATTGTGAAAATTTATTTAATGGTTTAATACTTAAGAACAATTATATTTTTCTTTAAAACTAAGTCATTCAACAGGTGTTACCAGGACAACTTCCTCCACCGACGAAAGCGGAACATTAATGATATTGAGAATCCCAGCTTTTGCTAGATTGTATTTTTACATTTTTCCACAAATTCTCTTATGCTCCCTGTTGTCTGACTGCAAGCAGCACTCCGCTTCAAATAGTCAAAAGATTATCCATTATCCGAATAGAAAAAAGATATATATATATAAATATATATATATTTTCCAAATTCAACTCGCGTGGGGTCCTTTGCAGCCCATCTAGCTTGTAGAAAATCGAGCACTTCAAAATTGGCAAGTGCACCCGCATTGGATTTTAGTCTGCAAAACATTCAACCAAAAAAAGTTATAATCACCAAAAGAAATCAAAGATGAAAAGAAAATTTAAAATAAATAGTGGGGGATCAGCCGAGTGTTACAAGAGGACCACAATCAACAGGTTCTACCGGTAAAAGG
>QLOD02145721.1:0-16642 GCA_003260245.2 Sideroxylon spinosum | reverse complement strand
ATGCTTGAAATATCATGCAGCAATATATGCTTGTGCAGATGGAGTGTCGTTTTTGTTCATTTGTTTTTTCCCCTCTTTATGTTTGGATTGTTTAATTGATACTTAGAGATTCCTGCATGCTCAAAATACCTATTCCTTAAGCCCTTGAGCGTGGCTGTGAACCTGAGCTGCATCAACTATTTTGATTTTGTGTGCGCGGTTGATTTTAGATTCATGCTTCAATGTCAGTGTTGGAAGCTATTGCTATATTTTTCGTTTCAAATTTCTTGTTTAATTGAGAGAGTACTTCTTGCTTATTTTTCTTTGTTATAGATTTCATGTTAACCTTGTCATTGAGAACTTATGGAGACACTATGTCTACATAATATTTTTTAGTTCTATTCGAATTCAAGCGGTTGTGATTCAATTGGCTTTGGTTCGAAGCATCTATGGTTCCCAATATAGAAGCGTGCACAAATTTGTGATTTTTGTTAACTTTTTTACTTTAAGTAAAATAAAAATTATAAAATTTTTTTTAGTGTAACTTAATTAGAGGTATAAAAGTAAAATAATATGGTAGTTAAAAAATTAAAATTTGTAAAGTAACTTAATTATGGAGAGTTTTTAGAAGTTATTTGATTTAGTTTGATGTTTGAATTTGATGGAAGGTTAAAGAGTATTTAAGTAAGTTTGAAAAGTTTCACCAAAATTAAAACTTTATTAAATTTTTTTTTTTACTTAGAGAAATTAGTCAATATTTTCCCATAACTTATTAAATAATTGCATAATTTCATTATACGTTGTTAAAAGAATATTTTAAATTCTACAGGTATTAAAGTTTAGTTTTACCTAAAAAAGAAAATTTTTTAGCCCAATAATATTTTTTGTTATTATTTTTGTCTAATCAAGATCTAATGGAATGAATACACGAAAAGATTTAACTGATCTAAAATTAAAATATGTAAAGAACTAATGTAGAATTACCTTAAAATAATAGGGATTAAAAATAAATATCCAGATATACTTAGGATTTATGTTTATATATTCGGTATAGAATACCTATTTATACTAGTAGAGTATGTTAATTTTTAAATTAATATATTATATCCTAGTTTATGTCTATATTAAATGTTATTACAATATGTTTACAAGTGTTTTTTAAAATTCAAAGTTACCCATGCAAAAAATTATTGGGTGGTGATAATGTTAAAACATATATTATTAACATGAGAGCATAATTAAGGCATTACAATTATAAATGTGTAGAGCGTGTATTGAATATACTTTGACATTATCACTACCCAAAATCATTAGCAATTTTATTTAAAATGTAATTATTTAACCAATATGATAGTTATTTTTAAAATTTTAAATCTTGCAATTTGTCATTTTCACATCATATGTAGGAAAATAAATCAAATGTATAAATAGTTAAAAATATTAAATTAAATATATTTTGGGAAAAATTATGGATAAGTTCTAATTTTGCTTGCAAATTACATAATAATTCTATAAATCTAAAGAAAAACCCACAGGTCTAATTCAACATTAAAAATCACCTACCACCTAAGTGGAAGACTGCATATTCAGTATTTTCATAGTACAACGTGTTTTAAAGTTATGCAAATAGTAGATTTTGTTAGAATCCTATGACTAGGCATATTTGGGGAGAGTTAATACTCGAATGGATGATCCTTTTGGAACTACTCGTATTGTACCTAGTTAAGTCTAAAATGGATATATCGTATTGTGAATATGTAGATCACTACAAATGGTATTAGGCTAACGCTTAACCAAAATTGTGGGGTTACATGGAGGTGCATGCCCGTAAGGGGGAAGATGTGATAGACTAGTGGTTACATGGGCGAGGTCAATGAGAGATTGCAAGAGTTGCCATTGAAGCACATTGAAACACTCACGTCTCACATTGCTTGTGTGAAGAAATGTCATACATGTGTAACTTAACATCTTATCAATATAACAGGTTCTAGTGTTGTGTAGACAATAGATTCCATTAGAACTCCAAGGCTAAGCATGCTTGGATGAGAATAATACTAAGATAAGTGACTTGAGAAGTTCTCGCGTTGCATCTAACCGAGGATATGAGACAATATTATATTTTGAGGATATGGGGTTGTTACAAAATATAATGGATTATCGGTGATGTGGGCGTCCCAATATGAGATTGAGTGGGCTACTATGAAATGTGGTGAAACACTCTTATCCCATATTACTTGCATGAAGTAAGTATGATATATGTATAATTTGACATTTTTATAGTACAACATGTTTTAAAACTGTAAGGGAATTGATTCCATTGAAACTCTATAGATAAGTGTGCATAGTCAGAGTAGTTCTACAATGGGTGACCTTCTAGAGAGTCCTCAATTTGCATCTAACTAAGCTTAAAGTGGTCAACACTGTATTATAGAGATTTAGGTTATTCTAAATGGTATTAGAGTTAATACCCAACTAAAATTGTGAAGCTAAGAGGTGGTATGTGTGTGAAAGAAGGGGAGAGATATGGTCCAGTGGTGATATGGGTTGGTCAAAAAAAAGATTGGATAAGTTACCATCGAAACGCAGCAAAACACTCCTGTTCTATATCACATGGGTAAATAAAATACATATATGTATATAATTTGTTATCTTTATAGTATAGCACATTTATGATGACCCATACTTTTGTAGTGATTATTTTATTCACAGTACATTTTGTTTTGGCTTAATATTTTATTTAATGTAATTAAATTAATGCATGAGTTGACTTTGTTGCTTAGTCTTTGGTCTAGAATCAATCGCTTGAGTTCTGGAAGTAGGGTAGGAAGTTGAGTGTGTCATACACACCGGGGTGGTCTTCCCGTGCACACCGGCATGGTTGTGCGGACCTTTCTTTGTCCGTGTGCATGAGTTGTCTCAACTTGTGTTGGTACAAGTTATCACCTTTTAATAGTTTCTAAAAATTTGTATTTTTTTAATATTCTCGCTCAACCTACACCTAGTCTAGGTTTAGCTTCACCTTCCATGTCTCATCCTCCCATGTCTCTCATTTGTTTTTCCCCATAAACTATCATGGGTCTATATATATGTGTATATGGGACCTTAGGAAGAAAATTTTGAAAACGAGTGTTAGGGAGCGAGTTAATGAGAACTTGTACTTCACAAAATCGAGTCTCCCATTTGATTCTATTGTGAAGTTGGGGTTATGAGGAATGTACTATGAGCTTTCGCTTGGTGTTGGAGTCTTTGTATTGATCGTGGTATAGTTTTGGCATTCTCAAAATTTATCTTACTCATTGGCATTCTCAATAGTTATCTGACTCATTCTCTTATTTGACTGAACAACTCCAGGTAGGGAACTTTCATTTCTAGTTGCATTTATGATATATTGATGCATACGACCATGTTAAGTATGATATTGATAATGTTAATAGTATATGTGGAAAGTTGATATATTTATGTATATTTATATACTTTGTTTCCAAGAAATAAAATGATGACTAATAATCTTAATGTTGCTTAAATTCATTGTTAAACATAAAAAACTGATGGTTTGGTTATTCTTGTACACTATTAAGGACTAAAAAAGAACATAAATATATATATATATTAATTCAAATGATTTAAAATTGATGAAATTTAATACGAAACATGGAAGCCAAAACAGAGCATAATAGATTACTGTTGCAGTCTATTTGTCGTGCGCACACCTAATCCAAGGTTATGTGCATGACCTGTACTTTGACACCTCATGCACACGAGAAAGGAGCGTTCATGTCCACATCCTATATGGTTGGCTCTCATGTGCATGAGACTTTCTCTTGCGTGTGCACAACCCCTCACGTGCACACGAGGGTTTATTCCACGTGCTCATGACTTGGACATGAGCTTTCCCTGCACATGACTTGCTGGTTTACCCTTTCTGTGCACACAAGATATGGTCTTGTGTGCACATGCCTAAAGTGTCACATCCCAAATTTTGTAACTCGTGTTGCGACCAATGAATCATGTACAATCACATAACCTAGTCCAATTAGAGCTAAAAACAAAAATAGGAAACAATAACTTTAAAACGATTAGAGTTTGATAAATAACTTTATAAAATAATTTCTTAGCCTCAGTTGAACCTGATACTCTTATAAGAAACTCAATAAGGCACACCATGCCTTATATTCCCACAATACATAATACGCATACAACCACATCTTTTATAAAATCATTTCAAAACTAACCACGATTGTCCATAGGTGATCAAAAGTATAAAAGATCCAAGTTATATATATAACAATAAATCCTTTGGCGGTTCATACACAATATATACAGCAATAAATAACTTTAAAACGTTTATATCTTACTACCAAACTGGTCCATCTAGCTACTGCACCTTTGAACCTGCAAACATCTGTAGAGGAATGAGAACTATACTACATGTGCCTACTTTAAAACAAACATCTAATATATGTCCTTAAATGCTTATGATGTGAACATACCACTTAATAACACATCATATACCACAAATTTAACATGCAATATCATGTCCTAACATGTTACTATCGTGTAACAAATAACAAAATCCACTGATCAAAGCATCATCATATAATAATATCAACATCATTATCATTATCAGGAAAATATTCATTATCCGTCGTCTTCTCAAGCTTAGCATCAATACATAACAAGATAAGAAATAATTAACTCGTCTTCACATTTTTCTGATAGCCCGTCCAACAATGTTATTCTATTCAATATCTCTTATACACATTCCACACATTTATTCTTATGAATTATTAGGAGATTCCTTAACTCACTAAAGATTACCAAACCAAACCAAGATGCTCATTCTATCAATTATGAAACTTATCATTTTATTCCTTACTACCAAGCTATCATCAATGACTTGTTATCTGGGTTTCAACAAAGTTTCGAATTATGTTATCACATAATCTATAATCTCTGTAAAGTTTTATAATGGAAAATCCATACAAAATCGTAAACTAAATATAGCAGATTTGTATGTTTTCTAATTTGAAGAGAAAGATAATTATTCCAACTTCAAGATATCTGCAAGTTACCTGGTTATTGTAGATAGCAAATTTAAATTCATAAAAATGGTACGAAGTACCGGTTGTTCTTTCCCCAGGGAGGGTTGTGTTAAAAGACACTAGACTTGTTCTCTTATTTACTAAGAGAACCTAATTTAATCTAAACTAAATTTGGATTTTAGGGAATGCTTAGGTATGGATTGCGCTGAGAATGGTGGAGTGAAAGAATTATGATGATAATTTAAGATGGAAATATTAAAAATAAAATACCTAAGATAATCTTAACTTCAAACCAAATCCGATAATGGGATAGTAGTGGTCTACTTAAATAGGTTTATAACTCAATCTAGCAATTGCATATACATTGCTAGGTCAGAAGATATTCCTTTGAAGTCTAATCTATAAAACTTAGGGTAAGTGAAGGCTTTTGAAATTAGTTTCAAACCCATCGGGACATTGAATCGAGCATCTAGTGTGCGCAAGTGTAAACTCATAACCAGGTTTCAATTGTAATGTGGATGAGTAAATTTCTTAAGAAAACCTACTTTATGGGTTTTAGAAAAATAGGTTCCAAATCACTTGGCCATTGAATCAAGCACTTGGTATGCATGAACGGCCACTCGTAAACAAGCTATGATTATAATAGGGGCGACTGATTTCAAATGAAAACTTGATTTAAGATTTTAGAAAATAATTCATAAGTTATTGGGGCATTGAGCAAAACATTCAGTGTGCATGAGTAGAAACTTGTAGTCAGACTATGTTTGTAACGCGAGTGATTTAGTCTCGAAAGAACCCTAGCTTACTATGAGATTCTAATTGATAATTACTAAAGATATTACTTTAAAACCCATTTACGTTTAAGTTAACCACATCACCATCACTTTTAATGGCTTGAAGCCAAGAAAGAAACTAAGCTATTAACATAATGAAAGCAAAAAGTAACGAAACATACCAATCCATTAAGGAAGAACAAATACAAACCAAAATAGATCAAACAAAATAACTAAACAAAACGATTAAGAAATGTACTTTGAAATTAAACTGACAAGTCTTGGAGAGTAGCAATCCAAAATGAAGAACAACTTGAAAACCTTAAACCCTAACCCTAATCTAAACTTGAAAGGAGAACTTAAATGAGAGAGAGGGGAGAACCAACAATATTCCAACCAAGCCCTAAGTTTTGACGACTACTTATTTATAGACATCTAACGATTAAGGGAAAAATAGGAACATCAAGTTAAATAAAGAAAATCAAAAGTTAGCATGATGGGCACCTCCAATGGATGTCGGGGCACCCATGACTTGATTTGCCTAAGTGTTTGATGAAGTTCCCAACAAATCAACCCAAATTCCACTCTCGATGGGCGCCCATCTGACTCATGATGGGGGGCCCATTGATTGATGTGGAGCATGCATGGGATATTTCTCTAGCTATTTCTGAACGTCCTCTTAGGCTTGGATTTTTCTCTTAAAAATAGCTCTCCGGAGGTGCCCATTTGATGCATAGTGGGGGGTCCATAACCTTTATGGGGTGTCCATGATAGATGTAGGGTTTCCATTAACTCTTCTTCAAATAAAACTTTAGTTCTTTTCTTATTTAGCTCAGATTATCATCATTCTTGCTCAAATTGGTCACAAAAACCTACATAATCCCGTAAGTATATCAATTCGTTTCATAATAACTCATGGGAATTTACACAAATGAAACACATAAAACCATTTGTAAAATCATTGTAATGTAACATTATATGTGCACAATCATTACAGAAGGTGGCAAATTGCAATCTAAGTGAAAGAAGAATCCTAGATTGACTAGGACCCAGCTGTACATAATGTTAGAAATTCCACTATGCATTACAGGCAGACTGCTAGGAGAGCACTGCTATGCCCCATGGGTGCTGGGAGCTCACAGGATGTGTGAGGGTTCGCCCTTATTGATAATTGGCCTAGAATGGATTCCAGTAGACCTTGTAACTTGGTCGATGGAAGCACAAGGGTTGGAGCAGTTGGCACTGGCATGGCATAGGGAGCGCAATGGTTTGAGCTACATATTATTTGGACAATTCTGTTTTCTATTTTGCTAATTTAAGGCAACATTGTGTACCTCTATATATATGTACCCGGCCTTAATATATCATACATACACAGGGCATATTATAGATTCTTAGAGAGAAAAAGATTTTCATCTTAAGAGTTTAATGATCTTTCTCTGGTCTTTCCTTATTCTTTCTTTATTTATTTTTTATGTGACTTAAAAAGTCCACGTTGTCGGGGTTCATTAGTGATTTAAGCAAGAGTGACGAAAAGATTTGTGCGAGTGATTCGTAGTGAGTTCGAGTAGAGTCTTGTAACCTAATAATATAGTAAAATTATTTTTTAAGGTTTTTACCTGTGATAGAGTTTTCTTGTTGATTCTTTGCATTACTATCTCTACTATGTGTGATTGCATGATTCAAAAATTTCAATTGGTATTAGAGTGGGTCACTTTACATTCTTGAATGAGATCTTCAGTCCAAATTAATGGATCCACTACGTGAAGAAGGCTTTAGTTCTAAACCACCATAGTTCAACGAAACCAACTACTCATATTAGAAGAGTCGTACGCAAGCCCATCTTCTAGGACTAAATTACAAAGTCTAGACTGCTGTGGTTCAAGGATAGGAGAACCAACACATGAAATTAATGGTCAAGTAGAACCAAAGCCAATATTGACATGGAAGAAATCTGAACAAGATTGTTTAAAATGAAATTTTAAGGCTTTGAACGCCACCTCTGTATCCGTCTGTCCGATGGAGTTATGCAGAATCTCAAGCTACACCAGTGCAAGAAAAGCTTGGATGACACTACAGAATACACATGAAGGTAACTTTTAAGTTGAAACTTCTAAACTTCAAAAACTTACTTCTGAATTTCAAGGCTTGAAGATGAGCGAAATGAGAAGTTTGATGAGTTTTACGTGTGTCTGAGCTATACTATCAATTCTTGACACAATCTTAGAGAGCTTATCCCCAAGTCCAAAGTGGTACACAAAATCATACGATCTCTTCTCTGTACTTTTGATGCTAAAGTTATTGCTATTAAAGAAGTTGGGAAAGTAGATTCAATGAAGATCTTGTGGGATCATTGCAAACATTTGAGGCTAATATGCTTACACCATAAAAGGCCTTAAAAGAAATTGTTCTCAAGATCATGAAAGAAGAAGAAGAAAAACAAGAAGAAGAAGAAGAAGAAGAAGAAGAAGAAGAAGAAGAAGAAGAATTAGACTCAAAAGAGATGGATTTAATGGCAAATAAATTTATCAAATACCTTAAGAAGGCCAAAAATTAAAAAATTCAACAAAGGCAACAAGTTAGAGCCAACCCCTTAAGAAAAAGGTAAGAAATTCAAGAAGCCTGAAAAAGATAGTGTTAAAAGAATTCAAAGCAAATCTAGTACTTTGAATGCCAAGGACATAGTCATTTTGCATAAGAATGCGTAAAGAAGAAGAAGAAACAAGTTAAGGTGATGAATGCAACACTAGACGATGACTCTGAGTTAGATGAGTCCATTGCCTCAGACTCTTCTAAAAACGAATGTAATTTTATTACCTTTTTAGATTCTCACACTTCTTCTATAAGGAAAATCTCTAGATCCCGTAGTGACACCAAGATGTCAAATTATGAGAATGATAAATCTGAAGATTAATTTGATGACAACCTTCAAGAAGCCTATAATCAACTTTTCAAGGAATGATGTGGGTTAAAGAAACAAAGAAAAGCCCAGCTTCAAAAGAACATTATGCTAAAGAATGAGAAAGATTCTTTGAAGATTTAGAATGAAAAATTCACAAGTAAAATGCCTTCTTTCAAATTTGATAAAAATTCATTAGAAGCCCTAAAGTTTACTCAAAAGCATACAAAAGTTTCAAAGACTTTCCCAAAGCATGCAGCACAACCAAAGAGGAGTGCTCCAAAAGTTAAACATCAACATCTTTCCATGGTGAAAGGTACACACTTTGCTAGACTCTAGCCCTTTGTAAATGGTGCCATCATTATGGGATCAAAGGTCATATCCGCTTAATTGCCACAAACTCTATGGACTCCCTTTGAATTATGTAAAAAAATATTTCTAAAAGTCAAAATCCCAGATTTTCTATGACAAATAAGTTTCAATTTTTTTTTGATTTTTCCAAAAACAAATTTCTAAAAATCTACATTAATTTCAACAACCTAAAAATTTAAATTCTTAAAAACCTAAACATGAAATGCTTTGAAAGAAAAAAAACAATTTAAATAAAAGATGTGAGAAAAACCTTGTCAAGATCATTTTTCTATAAACCATTAGGTTTGAAAATCTTTAAAATATTTTGTTGCACAAATAGCCCTATAAGCTTTAAAATCAAATATATGATATCTTGATAGTGGATGTTCAGATCACATGTATGGTAATAAATTTTTATTCTGAAACTTGAATCCTATGAGGGTTGTGTGGTGACCTTAGGTAATGGCAGCACATCACATGTAAAAAGTAAATGTGAGATTAAGTTCATAGTTTTTAAATGCTTCAAAACTATTTTATATGTTGAGGGACTCAAAATAAACCTAATTAGTATTAGTCAACTGTGTGATACTGATCATTTGTAGAATTTTCTAAATTTGAATGCAATATTCTTAATAAAAAGGGACAACAAGTTTTGCATGGTGTTTGCATAACTAATAATTGCGATGATATAGCTAATTTTGAAGGATTTATTTAAAATAGTACCACCCTAAATGAGACAGAGTTGTGGTACCAAATACTTGGACACATGAACTTCATTGATTTAAATAGATTGTCCAAATCTGAACACAGCGTTTACCAAAATAGAAAAAGCATAAAAATGGTGTGTGCCATTGTCAATTAGGTAAACAAGTTTGTAGTCCACATAGAAAGGTAAAATCTGTTAGAACTTCTCAACCACTTAAGCTTGTTCATATGGATTTAATAGGACCCACACTTACTCAAAGTCTTGGTAGTAGGATATATATTTTTGTTGTTATAGATGCTACACTAGATTTCTTGTGGGTTAATTTTTTGTTCGACAAATCTAATAATTTTGAAGCTTTCAAAGCTTTGTGTTTCAGGCTATAGCAAGAAAAGTAGCATGTGATTGGATACATCACAAGAATCATGATTGACCATGGAAGAGAATTTGAAAATCAAAAGCAAGCTAATTTTTTGTGATGAGAATGAACTAAAGCATGAATTACCATGGAAGAGAATTTGAAAATCAAAAGTATGCTAATATTTTGTGATGAGAATGAAATAAAGCATGAATTTTAGGCTAAAGCAGTACACACTACATGCTAATGAAATAAAGCATGAATTTTAGGCTAAAGCAGTACACACTACATGCTATATCTGTATTAAAGGTGTATCTTCATCTTGGTATATCAAAAATGCCCTACGAGCTATAGAATGGTAAGAAGCTCAGTGTTAAGTATTTTTAAGTTTTTAAGAGTAAGTGCTTCATTCTCAAGGATAGGAATGACTCCTACAGTGATGAAAGAATCTTCTTGGTCTATTCATCTAATAGTCGTGCTTTTCATGTCTTTAATTTGAAAGCTTCTTCAACTATGGAATCCATTAATGTAGTTGTTGATGATCATATTGATTCCACTATTTTTTAATAGGTTGAAGAAGATAGAGTTGAGCAGAGAGAATAAGAGACTCATGCCCCAGTAGAGACTACTATTCAGTTGACACCATTTTCAAGAGCAAAGTTGAATCACCCAGTAATTTAAGTTCTTGGAGAGTTAACTAATAGAATGAAAACATGAAGACAATTAAGGAATGAGGTAACTTTTAAGTGTTACGGTTCTTTAATTGAAAGAATATTAAGGAAGCTTTACTTGATGATAACTGGGTCAATGCCATGCAAGAAGAGCTAAATCACCTTGAGAAGAATGATGTGTGGACCTTAGTGCCTAGACTGACTCATACTACTGTTATTGGAACTAAATGAATATTTAAAAACAAAAGTGATGAGTTTGGTAATATCATTAGAAAAAAAGCTAGGCTTGTTACTCAAGGTTACACTCAATTGAAGGGTGTTGACTTTGATAAGACTTTTACATCTATTGCTCGACCTAAATCTATTAGGTTACTTTTGGCTATTGCATGATTTTAAAAATTTAAAGTGTAGCAAATGGATGTTAAGAGTGCATTCTTGAATGCCATTCTTCGAGAAGAAGCCTACGTAAAGCAACCAAAAGGTTTTCAGGACCCAAATTTCCTAACCATGTTTATAAACTAAAAAAGGTTCTTTATGGTTTGAAACAAGCACTACATGCTTGGTATGAGTACTCACTGCTTTCTTACTTAAGTTTTGTGCGTGGGAATGTAGACAAAACACTGTTTATTCTCACTGACTCTAACCACATTTTGATCATAGATTCATGTTGATGAAATTGTGTTTGGGTTTACGTGTGAGAAATATGCTCTTGATTTTGGTAAATTAATGTCTAAACAATTTGACTTAAGTATAATGGTTGAATTAAAGTATTTCCTAGGTCTTCAAGTTAAATAGGAGGATGAAGGAATTTTTTTTTCTCAATCCAAATATGCTATAGACTTAGTGAAAAAGTTTGGTGTTTCAAATACTAAACATGCTAGAACTCCCATGGGCACAAGTACTAAATTACACTAGGACCCTAGTGGTAAGAGTGTTAACTAGACCATCTATAGGAGCATGATAGGAAGCTTGTTGTACCTCACGTCTATTGGACTTGACATTGTATTTAGTCTGGCTATGTGTGCTAGATATTAGTTTGATCCTAAAGGGTCGCACTTGCAGGCTATTAAAAGAATTTTGAAATATGTCAATGGTACGCTAGATTTTGGGATTTGGTTCACTTATAACATCAATCCTGATCTTGCGGGATACTCTGATGCTGATTAGGCAGCTAGTGTAGATTATCGCAAGAGTACTTTTGGCAGATATTCTTACATTGGTAATAATTTAGTCTCTTTGCACAGCGAGAAGCAAAATGCCACATCATTGTTCATTGCTAAGGCTGAATACACTACTGCTGAAAGTTATTGCACCCAATTCCTATGGATGAAGCAAATGCTTATTGACTATAGGTTGGACCAAGGCACAATTACTTTATTTTGTGATAACATGAGTGCCATTAGTATTTTTAGGATTCCAGCCTTTCATTCTCGCACTAATCACATTGATATTAGATATTATTTCATTAAAGAGTTGGTCGAGGAGAATGTAATTTCTTTGGACCATGTGCAAATTGAAAATCAATTGGTTGACCTATTCACTAACTGTTTGGACACCTTTCTTTTTAAATTTCTTAGGAAGTCTTTTGGGTATTTATGCACATCCTTGATTTTTAAAATAAAAGTGGGAGAGGAGTTCATTATTTGTTTTTTAAAGATATTTTATGACTTCTATCTTCTTATATATGCATCAATCGTTCTATCAAATTCATTGCAATGGATTAAAAATTTGTAACTCCATTGAGATTGAAAAGAACTGTTTTGATGAATTTTGTCATAATTTTGATGTGTTTCCTTAAACATTTGACTGAATTTTTATATATCTTTCCATTTTCTTGCCCATAGATTCTTTTAAGTTAATATTAAATGCATTTAAAAAATGATGGAGAGCAATTCAAAGAATAATTGTATCCAGGATTGGAAAGGGCTACCAATGGGATAGGGTGCAAACAGCCTATTAACATATCATCTATTAGAATAACTACCCTGTAAGAAAAGATGATATAGAAGAAATGGCTACCTACCTAAAAGTGTATGAAAGCTACCGAGACCTTGAAAAAGATATTCAAGAGGAAAGGAGAAATTTGGATGGATGAAAATTAATTGAGAAAATCTCAAAGAAAAATCTAAAAATAAAATTAAAATAAAACAAATTGCTCTTAATTCATTTAGTACCTCAAATTTAAGTTTTCATCTTGTAATTTGTTTAGGGGGGAGAATATATGCTTGATTAATCATATTCTCATACCTGCATAAGTATTTGTTTGATTTTATAGCTTAATTCATCTCATGACAGTCTTAGAAATTTACTTGGAAATATGAATTTTTGTTTATTTAAATTTACATTGATTGGAGGATTGATTTACATATTTGGTCATAGGTGAAGTAAAATTTCATTGATCTATCGTGAACTTCCCCATCTATTTTTTTTGTTTATTTATGTTCAAATTTTGTTTTTTCCTATGCACAAAATGTCCTACAAGAATTTTTTAGAAAGATTCGCAGGAAGGTGCAGAGAGGCCAAAGCCTTAAGCCCTATATAGTGTACTTCGTAAGAAGGTCACTGGGAGCGTGCGCCTTCGAGAAATTGGTGCTCCCTATGCATACGGAGCTCGATGGGTCGACCCCACTTATATATATGCTTATTCAACATCTAGTCTTCATTTTGCATTGTCCCCACCTCGAACCAGTGACCATTTGACTTCCACCTTTCATGCCCAGTGTACTGTGGGTCTTAGTTAATTTTCTTTTTAGTTTTTCGTTAGTTTGTTACATTTAGTCTATTTCTGCATTGTTTGTATCACTGTTGTGCTGATTTTCTGACAAAATGTTTAAAGAACCAAGAAAATCCATCTTTATCTTTATCTGGGAATCATTTTTTGAATCAAAATGAATTTTGGAATTTGTTTTCTAAAAAGCCTATGTTAATCAAAAGAAAACTGAACCTAAATGATTTTTCGATAATCCACCATCTATTTACAGTTAGGTTGGGAATCTGTCACAAACATTTCTACGTTTGTGCCAGTAAAATTGTTTAAGGAATTTTATGCCAACTTTTATGACATTGATTTTGAAACTGATGTCATTCATACCATTGTCAATGAAGTCCCTATTTTAGTCACTCTAGATATCATTGCATCCATTTTAGGAATTGAGAGACCTTGCCCTGCTGAGATATTCACATTGTTTTATCCTACTTAAGATGGTGTCTCTCCGATGAAGGAATATTTGATAAATATTTTAGTGTGCTTGATGGGTCACCACCCTAGAGAGGTGAGACTTATGTGATGGACATTTAAAAACTGACCACTGCATGCTTAATTTGTTTACATCTGCATCCATCAACCCCATTTCACATTATTCTAATGCCACCCTGAGGAGAGGACGTGTCATGTATTCAATTTTGATGGGTTTGATGTTCGAGTAGCATTGTTCATACTTAGACTCATTTTCACCATTGAACAATAAAAACATCTTAGGGACTCACTTTTGGTGTTCTAGTCACCAACATCATTTGGGCCAACCAAATTGAGTTATCTTCTTCTGGCCTTACATCTTAGCCTACTCCTATTGTAGACCTTACTACACATAAATCTATGAGCCAGGCTATTGACTTTACATTGGATGAGCCTGAGTTCATTGAGTCTAGTAGGACCACCAGTCCTTTCATGCTGAACTCCATGTCATTAGCCATGCTTATACTTGAGGGGGGTTGTAGGTGTTCAACCTAATCAGGAAGCTATGGGTGGACGGTTGGACACTATTAAGGGTAGTACAAAGAGTTTGACGGACTTTTGCACCGCCAACTTCTAGTCCCTACACCAATACATTAAAATTTTAGTGCGTTCTAAGATGAGCTTCCACAAGATGACAATGACGATGACATGGGTTTTGGTAGTGACAACTATAAAGGTGGCGAGGCCAGTGGTGATGGTGGTTTCTTTTGATGCATTTATATATTTATTTTTATTATTTTTCCCATATTTTTTGTGCTTGCCAATTTTCATATCGAAAATGGGGAGTAAAAATTGTTATGGCTTAGCTTATATATGAACTTAAGTTAGAATAATTAATTTGACTTGTGATATGTGCACCTGAAACTTGAACGTGGTAATATTACATGGATCTTACTTTTTAATTTTTGCCATATGATGCCTTGATGTGTTTATTCAAGTGTTGTAGATTTATTTTTGAAATTTAATTTAAGGTTTGATATGGAATTGCCAAAGGAGAGATTGTAAACTTTTATAATGGCAAATCCGTACCAAATCTTAAATTAAATGTAGTAGATTTGTATGTTTCTTAATTTGAAGAAGAAGATAATTATTCTAAGTTTAAGATATCTATAAGTTACCAAAAGATGACAAATTTCAATCTAAGTCAAAGAATCCTAGACTGACTAGGACTCATCCACATAGAACATGAGAAATTCTAGTCTACATTGCAGGTAGATCACTGTGAAAGTACGGTTACTCCCCATAAGCTTTTAAGATGCACAAGGGTTCTCCTTTGTTGATAATTGCTTGGAACGGATTTTAGTAGACCTCGCAACTTAGCTGATGGAAGTGCGAGGGTTAGAGCGTAGGGAGCATGATGGTTCGAGTTATATTTTATTTGGACAATTCTATTTACTATTATGCTAATTTAGGGCAACATCTTGTACCTCTATATATATTTACCCGGCCTTAATATACTTAAATACATACGGACATATCATAGAGTCTTAGAAAGAGATATTTTCATCTTAGGAGCTTAGTGATCTTTCTCTTATCTTTCCTTATTCTTTCTTTGTTTAATTTTTGTGTGATGCAGAAAGTCCACTTCGTTTGGGTTCATCGACTAATTCGTGTAAGAGTGATAAAAGGATTTGTGCAAATGATTTGTAGTGAGTTCAAATAAAGTCTTATAACCTGGAAATATAGTAGAATTATTTTTTGAATTTTTTCTCTGAGATAGGATTTTCTCGTTAATTCTCAACTATTACTATCTCTACTCTGTGTAGTTGCTTCATTCAAAAATTTCAATCTCATTTACCTTTTTCTTTGCATATATGTGCTCATCCATTACTAAGTTACTCATATAAAATACATCTTCCAATATACTCATACACACCTACACATACCCATTTATAATTATGGGTATGTTTCCGTGGACACAACTCTATTATCCCTTAATCACATAGTCAGGATAATAGACAACCACAACCATAATAATATTACTCTTTGGTCATATAGCTAGGATAATAGGTAACTAGACACACAACCCCCCACACACTTTATTATCCCTTGTTCACATGGCTCAAGTAATAGATAACCATCCCATACACAAACTAACCCATTATCACTGGGCACAACCTTGAAACTATTTTCATTTTTTATGGGCCAACATTCATCAGAAATGATCAATCGAAACATCTTTGTTTATGAGCTTTAGCTCAAGGGCCACAATTAATCATATCACATCGTCATTTAGGGAGTAATATCAAATGGTAACGATTAACCTAGTAGCGTTGTTATTTATGGACCAACATCTAATGGTCACGATTAACCAAGTTAGCATCATCTTTATGTAGGCTACTAACCTATTAGTACAATGACCAAACCTAGTGCAGGCTTGGGACTTTCAACCATGGGTATCGTTACCCAGATCTTATTTTCCATCATAGACACACACTCATCACAATACATCACTAACACATAACATATCCAGACATTAGCCCACATATCTCATCATATTTTATATTACTCTATTCAGTACCATATAAGTAAACAACAATTATTATCTACCCACTATTTTCATTATTCATCTTATTCGAGTGAATAAAGTGTTTAATTATCATATCAAATTTACCACACATTCAAATTTTT
>QLOD02145714.1:0-16646 GCA_003260245.2 Sideroxylon spinosum | reverse complement strand
TTTTTATTTTTAATTAAATAAAAATATATAAAATTATTTTATTATAAATTTGAACTCAAGTTTTGGTTATTAGTTTTTTATACATTTTTATTATTTTAAATATTATTTAATTTTTTTCAATTTTTATTGTATTCATATTTTGGTAAAACTCATGCATCGCACGAGCCTAATTACTAGTTATTATATAGTAAATGGTATCATTATAATATTTTAATAACATTATTATAGTATATATTAGAATATTTAAATATTTATAATAAATCCTTCGTGGTTTTTAATAATATAATAAAATTATAATATATCTCTTCATGTTTCTTAAAAAAAAAATACTACAATAGAATTATATTGAAACTCTAAATATAAAAATAAAGAAAATTTGGTTTTTGATTAACCAAATAATAGATTAAGAATTATACACATGATGAACCACTTAATTGTAATTGTTCTAAATACATATGAAAAGTAAATTTACTTTTCTTTAATTCATTAATATTATTCCATGAAGAATGGGGAATTCCTATGCGGGAATTTTTCGAGGTAACATTTTTTGTTTGATGCGTGAATAGAATAAGCATTCTTGCGTTAGACAACCTTCAAATGAGAGATTTTTAAACGATCAACATATGAGTTTTAATAAAATGTGAGTATGAGCTTAAAATGAACTCAAGGTTAAAATTGACATTTTTCAGTTGAAAAAATTTTTAAATATTAAGAAACGTGTTCTAGTCTTTTAGAAATTTCAAAATACAAATCTAAGTAAAAAAAAAAAAAAAACTAGAGAGATCCAACAGTAAAATAGTTATTTTATAGTTGAGATTGGATCAAACCAAAATTTAGTTAACAATTAAAAAATATGTCAATAATTAAATATTTTTTAATCTTTTGGGTAACTCAAACTACAAATTTAGAATAAAAAAAATTGAACAAAAGGATAAAATCATTATTATACAACTCGAATTTGAATTAGGTTAAAATTTATTTGACTATTAAAAAATATGTTAAAATGCTCGCGTATAATTATTTTCTCAATTGAAAAAGTAAATACTTAAATGTAACTTGTACTTGCAATTAAGCTCAATTGGCGGTTTGTTTGGACTAGCAATTGGGTTTTAAAACAATATATAATTGATATGGAGTTTTACACAAGTTGAGAAAGCCTAAAATGTTATACTTTTTTTAGTAAAAATAAAAAAAATTAAAAAAAACCAACGCAATTTCTAAATGCTAACAAATATCTAAATAAACAAAGATTAAAAAAATTAATTTATATTAATATATTATAAATTTATCATATCATAGAATATATACCTAACGAACTGAGTTTCTTTGAGTTTTAAGGTCCTTTCAGGTAACATTTTTGTTTTACATTTTTTTGTTTATATTTTCAAAATTTTATAAACTGTCAAAAGAAATATATTTCTTAAATCTGCTTATATTTTTTGTTTCAAAAAATATGAAAATATAAACAGAAAAACGTAAAAAAAAAATTGTTTTTACTCTTTTTTTTATTGCAAACATTTTTCTCAATTTTAACAAGTTATGCATTTTTGTTATATCATATTAAATTAAATTATTTCATTCAAATATTTTATTAAACTAAAATAATTTTTCATAAATAATATAATTTAAATAAATAAGTTATCTAAATTAAAATATAATATATTTTACAAATTTATTTTTAATAGATAATTAAATTAAAATTCATTAATAAGCGATATTTATCTTTAAATTTGTTTTATTAAATAAAAAATTATAATTTAATTCAATAATTAATTCCATTGAATTAAAATAAATTTTTTATTAAATTAATTAATTTAATTTAATTTAATTAACTTAATTAATATAAATATATTTTATAATTATTTTTAATAAGTAATAAAATTATATTTTTTAATTTAACTTAGATTTATTAATTAATTTAATTTAATGAATTTAACTAATATTGAATATATTTTGTTAAATTATTTTTGATAATATCATAATCAAATTATTTAAATTATTATTAAATATATTTTAATAAATAGTATAATGAAATTATAAGTAATATATTTTATATTTACTAGATTATATGATATAATAATTATATTTTATTTAATTATTTCAAGTAAATAATATAATTATATTAAATTATTATAAAACATAAATAAAAAAACGAGAACGTTACGAAACAAGCCATTAATAAACAGATTTGAAAAAATAAAATTTCAAGCTCCACTCATTTATTAAAGAGCCGAGCCCTTGAGCGGCCACCCAATTCAGGAATAATTCAGCTCGATGACACGTCGTCCATATTCGTTAACAAAATTATTTTTGAATGCTAGAATCAAAAGCATCATGTGTCCGTGAAAAATTTTGTCAAATCCGAATCCTCGTTTCAAATCATTAAGATTATTAATTCTAAAGTGGAAGCGTAAATTAGTAGAAATAAAATTAATAGCGGCCGCTACTAGCTATCGCTAAAGGTTAAGAAATTGTCGCTAATACTCTCCAGCGACTGCATAGCGACCGCCAATTGAACTTCGTCGCTAAATATTATTAGCGACCGTCACGTAACGGCCGCTAATACTTTTAGCATTAGCGACCGCTTCGCCAGTCGCTAAAGCTCTACACTAAAATTTTCTCAAATTTTTTCTCACTTTTAGTGACTGCATGTTTCCAGCTTTAGCGACGGCATTGGCGGTCGCTAAAGCTCTACACTGAAAATTTCTTAAATTTTTTTTCCACTTATAGTGACTGCCTGTTTCCACCTTTAGCAACGGCATTGGAAGTCGCTAATACTATATATTTTTTCAAAAAAAATTTGTTTTATTTTTTTATTCAATTTCTGTACCTGTACCTGTTTTGTAAAATTTTATAAAACTAAATACTAAAATTAAATCAAATCATACACAAAAAAAAAAAAAACTTATAAATCAACTTGAAAAACTTACAATTTATATTAATAAATTTAAAGTGTTTTTCAATTACAAAAAATTAGTCTTATACAATTTTGGAGAAACTGTTAATAAAAAAACAAAGCAAGATATCCACTATAGTACCGATCAATCAACCTGAAAAAAAAATAAATATTATTAGTCAACAAAATTGTAAATATAAATAAATAAAATATGGTAAAATTAATATTTTTAGTGATATAAGTTCAAAGTTTCAAATGAAATGTACTTTCTAGCATTTCAAATACCTCAGGCGTTGGATTCACGCGCCGTTTGTTCTTACAAGTTACTATTGACTCGAAGATCGTGCCTCTTAAGTTTTACAGGCATCAGATCTTGTCTGCTTAATCTGAGCTGTTAGATGCTAAGTTTTGAATTCAAAGTTTGTAGTGAAAACATACTTTCTAGAATTCTAGACAACCTGGGTATCGAATTCATGCACCGTTAATTCCTGCAAGTGACTAATATCCTAGCAATCATAACTCTCAAGTTTGACAGGTATCGGAGCTCGTTTACTCGGTTTGGGCCGTTAGAGGCTAAGTTTTGAGTATTAGGTTCAAAATTTCAAGTGAAAAGCATACTTTCTAGGATTCCAAACACCTCGGGGGTTAGATTCACGTGTAATTGATTCCTGCAGCCCGTCTGTTTGGTTTAAGCCGTTAGAGGCTTAGTTTTAAGTTTTAAGTTCAAAGTTTCAAGTAAAATATAATTTCTAGGAATCTCAACACCCTGGGGCTCAGATTTAAGTGTCGTTCATTCCAACTGGTCACTAATGTCTAGAAGATTGTGCTTCTGGAGTTTGACACGCTTCGGAGCCCGTCTACTTGGTTTAGTTCATTAGAGGCTCATTTTTGAGTTTTGAGTTTAAAGTTTCTAAGTTTCAACATTTAAAACTTTTTAAGTTTCTAAGTTTCCTAAGTTTCAAAATTAATAACTTGCTAACCTTTTTCCCAATATTCATCAAATAAACACTAATTAGTCTATTAAAAAAAAACTGAAACCTCAAATTGTAAGAATAAATTCAACTATATACCCTTAAATTATTTAAGAATTTAAAAAATAAATGTAATCGAAAACTTATATCTGATCCTGATTATTCGAGCCTGCTCGATCATGCATGCCCTCACCAATCGATTCGTGTCTCACTTAGTGACCACTACCAGCGTCTGGGGCCTACAATAAAACAGTATATGGTTAAAAATAAATATAAATAAATGTCTCCAAAAAATTGATTTAAATTTAAATATAAATTATTTAGTTATTAACTTGAGTACGAATTGACGGATCTGAAGCATTAGTTGTGTGGACACGACTCTGAGCTAGTCGCTGCTCTAGCTTTGCAAAGCGAGCCTGTACTTGGGCTTGTACTTCCGTCTCTATCCGTGCCTTGATATCCTCCACCTGAGTGTTCATCTCTTGGCAAAGAGACTGGATCAGCTCGTCCACCTCCTCGTCAGTACGCAAGCGTGAGCTTTGGGACGAGCTAGCTCTGGATGACTCTGCTCGTGCGATGATAGATCATGGCAAACCCGTGCCATACGTGAGCTTGTATCCATGCCCATCCTGGCCGATGATGGCATAGAATTTCTCTTCCCGTCTAGCAGTCACCTGTCGTTCCTCATCTGGCAACTAGGCCAATCGAGCCTCAAACTGAGCCTGGGTAATTTAGAACCAAATTAGAAATATAAATGAATAGATCTCATGATAAGTAAATAAATTTATTTCACAAAATCAATATTTACTATAAGAGCTGCAACCTCTGGGTCTTTGAGTCTGTGACTCGCCATCCACACAGACATCCGATCAATAGGAGCACCCTCCTCACGTAACTGCTGAAGGATAAATTATGTTAACCTTGGTTTATTAGATAATATATGGATTATTAAAAAATTGAATAGCACGTATGGTTTAATATTGAAGTTTACCTTATGTCGGACCTGCGTAACATGTTGAGTTCCAAGCCTATGACTCGGGCCCAGCATCGAGCGATTTTGGGAATTCCACTCTGCCTCTTCCTACATTTGTTTTGGTTAGTTTTGTAGGTTTTTTCCTAATATTTTTTAAATTTAATAAAATAGTGTGAATCACTTACCCTCGCCTTCTCACTTGATCAGTATCGGACAAGCTCAGGCCACTGCGTGGGAAGAACACTCCTTGGGACTCGCTGAAAAAGGTCTGGGGCATCAATGTTCTTCTTCCAATGCTCATTCTTTACCTTGCTCTTGTGATCTTTCCATATCTTCCGGCACTTTGACATGCAAACTGGCCGAAAGTCGTCAGGACATAACCTCAAATTATCCTTAATAGCAGAAAAAAATTTATTTGTTAAGGTATGTTATAAACTGACACATCGTATAATAACCATGAACTTAAGATACAAATAAACATATTACCTTAACCTGCCCCCAGAGTCGATCTAATGTATCCTGAGGAAAGGCAGTCCAATCGAGCACAGTCAAAGAAAATTGATGTGGGTCTCGTACCATGTGCCCCAATTGGCTAATGAACAGGTGAGCCCCTGGTCCAACTGGGTGGAATGTGTCATCAAACTGCACATCATAAGGGGTACCAGAATTCCATGAAGAAATCCCTCTAGCAGGACCCCTGCCCCTACTAGAAGATGTACTCATAGTAGTAGAACCTTTAATCTCCAGATGATGCAACGTTAGTGCAATCCTATTCTGAAGACTTTTCAAATCATCTATGCGATAAACGCTTGAACATAGTTGTCTGAAGAAGTTATTAACCTCAATCAATGGCTCAACAACATTCTTAGGCAAGCAATTTCGGATTAAAATAAGAATTAATTGTTGAATGAGAATATGATTGCCAAGACTCTTTAAACCCTGTAAAGTCCTTTATTTCATATTCACACGCTTCGATATATTAGAACAATAGCCATCAGGCACCTTGAGTCCCTTTAAGATAGAAAAGAATGCCTCTTTCTCATGTTTAGTCATCGTGTATTGTGTAGGAGGTATGTATGCCTTGTTTGACTCTCTCAACTGTAAGTGCAGTGGTTTTCTCAGTCCCATGTCCTGCAAGTCACGACGAGCATTGGCACTGTCTTTGGACTTTCTGTTAACACCAAGAATGGTCCATAATATATTATCACATACATTTTTCTCAATATACATAACATCCAAGTTGTGTCTCAGTATGTTGTCTTTCCAGTATGGTAACTCATAGAAAATACTTTTCTTCTTCCAGTTATGACTGCGCTTTCTGTTCGCACTAGGAATAAAAGGCAGTGGGGGGCCAATAGATCCTGAAAATCATACACTGTACGTATTTTTTTCCGCTTGAGTTGTGATAATAAATCAACCCCAGTCATTATTTGTGTTGTTGGACCATATTCCCGAGTGCCACCGAATGACACTTTGTCCCTTCTGAACCGATGCAAGGGGGCAAAAAATGTCTATGACCCACGTAGACCCTTTTTTTTACTGTGTTTCATCCAAGTTGACTTCTTGCTCTAATTACAACAAAGACATGCAAATTCTCATTTTGTGCTCCAAGCAGACAAATTAGCATACGCAGGGAAGTCATTGATTGTCCGCAATAATGCCACACGAAGTTTGAACATTTCATTTCCTTCAAAGTCGAACGTCATCACACCTTCGGCCCATAATTCATTTAAATCGTCAATCAATGGTTACATATACACGTCAATCTTATCCCCGGGGCCTTTGGGGTCCATCAATAAGAGTGGATAGGATCAAGAAAGGTTGTTTCGTACAATACCAGGGAGGAAGATTGTACGGAGCCAACATTATTGGCCACGTACTATGATTTGCCCCAGTCATGGACCTAAATGGGCAAAAACCATCTGCAGCTAAGCCAAGTCACACGTTACGACTATCCACGGCAAAGTCTGGGTGCCTCTTGTCGAAGTCCTTCCATGCTTGGGAGTCTACTGGATGGGTCAACTTATCATCCTCCTACTATTCTTTGCATGCCATCTCGTCAATTTAGAAATTTTGAACGACATGAAAAGCCTCTTCAACCTTGGCTTATGTGGAAAATATCGCACTTGTTTTGCTGCGATAAGCTTTCTACGGTTCAAAACACTTCTCGTAGTACTCTGATAGTTCTGATTGATCCCATCGTCCTTCCACCTCGAAGTCTTACACACAATACATGTATCGAGGTGGGCATTCTCATTTCTAAATAACATACAATTATTTGGGCATGCATCCAGAGTGTCATTTGTAAAGCCTAAATTTTCAGTTAACTTGCGAGCATGGTAGTATGACTCAATAAGTTTTGTACCAGATGGTAGAACTCTATGCAGTAGCTGGAGTAGTAGATCGAAGGATGTGTCTGACCACTGGTTCAACGCCTTCAAACGTAACAACACTACAATAAAAGATAATTTGCTGAGATCCTTACATCCAGGATACAATTCTGTTTGCGCATCATCAAGAATTTCAAAATATCTTAAAACTTCTTCATCTACACCTGAGCGAGGATTATCCCCACCCACCCTATCAGTTTGACGGCTTATTCCTTCGGGTGCCAACCCACACGTGATATCATTTAGCATTGCAAATATCGAATCAGCTATCGTGAGATCAACTTCCATCTCAACTCTTTCATCTTGGCAACAAGAAACATACTCTTCTCCATGTCTTATCCAATTCTTATACTGCTTTAAAAATTCATTCAGAATCAAATGATCCTGCATAATATCTCGTGTGTAATAATACTGATTCGCACATTTTCTACAGGGAAAACTGATGAACTCACCATCAAACCCATTAGTGAAGGTGATGAACTGCATAATCCCCTCTACATATTCCTTAGACGTTCTATTTGGAAAATCAATCCAACTTTTGTCCATCTTGCTAATTATTTCTGCGGAAGTCTAGTTTGAGCGAATACAATTAGCCTAAGAGATCGTGCATCATGTAATTCACTTAGCCCTAAACTACAAACTTCTTACTACAAGGTGGTTGGTCCTATCCCATTCGAGAATGCATAATCCTTCTTATTCTCAACAACTCGAATGCTTCATCCCTTTGCTAGATAAAATTTCGGCAGCATGTTCGCGTGGTTCTCTAAGTACATGACACAGAAAAGACATCAATCTTATCTATTTATGTACCCAGAGAACAACACAACATCCACCGAAACTTTATCTAACATTAGACTTGCATAAGTTGTTGAGAATAATATGGATAATTGCATTCCCAAAACTGTCTGAACTAGACAATTCAAGAATCGAGTATGTCAATCACTGCTTGTGCATCACAAGAACATCAAATTTAGTCAATGACCTAATTCATCGCGTCAAGGATGGCCAAACGAGTGTCATACACGATTCTCGAACAGGTCTAAATTTTTCAATGCATGCAAGTGAATAAATTACTATTGCACTATATCTTTTTTTTTTTTTGTGGCTTTTAACTTTCATGGGTCCGAAATTATAACCTGATCCGAAAGTTTTTCGGTGCGACTCACATGGATTTTTTGGGAGGTCTGTGGTGGTTGCGGAGGGCACGAACCGGTAGAGAATCTCAAGTTCAAGCCCAAGCCACAAAACCCAAATATAATATGTAATTCCCAAGTCCTAAGCATAAAAGGTTCACACATAATTATTAGCATTTGATGCTAGTCTAATGAACTGAATTGAAGTTCAAAGTGGACAGCTAATAATAATGGTGCAATGCGTGGGTGAAAGATTACACCATCAACCTACACAAGACCACTACAAGCACAATACAAGAGTTGCTTACTTAAAATTTGCTAGGTTTTATTTTAGTTGTAACTTGGCCATGGATATCAAAGCACCAGTCCCAATTTACCTAATTCCCAAACCCTAATAAGAATCTCGACACGAATCTAATTCACACATGTGGTGTTAGGTTAAAAGATTTAGTTTTAAAGAGTTTTATAGAGAGAGTAAATGTGATTTAAATTCACTGGGACAGTGAACCGAACACTTGGTGAGCACGAGGACCAACTTGTAACCAAGGCCCAACAAGTAACACGGGCGATTGGAGTTGTAGAGTTAAATATAGGAGTGTGTTAGTAAGAAAATTTCAAATGGGCATAACTTTGCGCTCGCGTGTCCGATTTGAACGAATTTTTTTAGATTTCATGTATTTTTTCAAGATCTATGCAACCAAATAGCTTATAGCGGTTTGTGACGATCAGAATTGCAAAAAAAAGTCATCTTCATGACTTTTTTGAACTTTTCTTATCGGATGTACAAGTGTTTGGTGTAATATTCTAAAGCAAAAGCTAAAGTAGCTCAGTATCAAATATACGACCTGAGTGGGTCAAGTAGACCAGTATAAATAGACCAAATAAATTAGAAAAAATTAAACCAAAATGTATATATACTGGACAAGAAATTTTCATCCAAATCAAAAAAAAAAAAAAATAAGAAAAAAGGTAGTACTCAGCTGAATGAATCAGTAGAGATGAGAACAAAAATTCAGAACAGATTTCTGTGAGAACTTCTTGTAACCTCGGCAAAACAGAGAAACCAAAAATGTCAGAGAAACACACGCAGAACACACACACACAGAGAGAGAGAGAGAGAGAGATAGAGAGGAAGAAAGAGAGGACCAAAACCTGCAGAGGAAGAACGACCACGGCAGTCGGGCAATGGCGGCGACGGTCAGGAATGAAGTCGGGACGCAGCGGCAACGGGAATGAGCAAAAAGGGGCACCGATGAAAATGAGAGAAAGAGAGAGATCGAGTGATGAAAATCTACAGAGGAAGAACGACCATGGCAGTCGGGCAATGGCAACGATGGTCGGAGATGAAGGCAAGACGCAGGAGCCGCGGGAACGAAAAAGGGACTGAAATGAGAAAGAGAGAGCGAGAGAAAGAGAGAGAGAGAGAATCTAAGCGAAATGAAGAAAACGACGGTTCTAGAGATTTAATTTAAAGTATTAGCGACCGCCACAAGCGATCGCTAATGCTCTTAATAGCGACGGCACTAAGTAGTCGCTCGAGACGTGTTTGTGCGAATACTTATTTTTTCAGTAGTGGTACTGGGATCCATAAAAACAGGCATAATATCGTGCTTCTAAATGGTTATTGATCTTTCGAATCAATAAGTAGTTTTGGTTTCGTTTTCTCTCTCTGTTGATGGGATGTCAGATAGAAAAAAAACCATACGTTTGATTTGGGGACCATAACCCTAATATAGTTAACTTCATGTTAATTATTATTATTTTTAATTTGGCTTATCATAAAAATAAAAATAATTCTTTGGTTTCTACACAAAAAAAGCCCACACTTAATTAGATGCATTAAAGCCCAAAATACCCAAAACCTTATTAGACCACTTTAAATGGGTTTAATCCAATCTGATAGCTTTTAATTCACAATAAACACATAAAGCCCACATGATTAATTGAAATAACCCAATAATCTCCCACTTACAGTATACGTGTCACCTCATAATTGTGTATTAAAAATAACCTTATGAGTACTCAGAATTTAGCTATCATTACCGAATGCATCCCCAAACAATCTGGTCCATCAATCATATCAATATTTGATCAAAGCGTCCTTCGTTACATTTATCGTAACTAAACCCACCAATGGTCACGAATACCGATATAATCAAATGACATGGATCAAGCATGGATGTGTAGCATGGAAATTACATCCAACGTGATCTAAGAATGTATATTTCCAACTAGTCCAACCTTATACCTGAGTGAGATCATTTTAAACAAGTTTAAAGATAAAACAAACCAAAAACTTTATAATTAAAAATATACCTCAACCGTAAATTAACCATAAACTATATCCAAAATGACAACAAAACATGTCTAATCTAAAGAGCATCTAAAATACAAACTCCAACTTAAAAGTACATATCCTCAAGAATTTGGGTGGAAATCCCTTAGTAAGCGAATCTGCAACCATGGAGTTTGTCCTGATGTGCTCTATACATATCTGTCTACTCTGAACTCTTTCTTTCACAACTAGGAACTTGATTTCTATATGCTTCGACTTCGTTGAGCTCCTATTATTGTTTGAATATAGCACTGCTGACTTATTGTCACAAAATAACTTGAGTGGTCTTTCTATGCCATGCACAATGCGCAGCCAAGTGACAAAGTTTCGTAGCCATATTCCATGGTTGGATGCATCATAACATGCTATAAATTCCGCTGCCGTAGTGGAAGAAGCTATCAGTGTCTGCTTGGCACTTTTCCAGGAAATAGCTCCTCTGGCAAGCAAGCATATAGCCTGATGTGGATCTCCGACTATCTTGGCATCCGACGAAATCAGAATCAAAATAACCGATGATCTCCAACTAATCTGATCTTCTGTATGTGAGCATATAATCTTTTGTTTTTTATAAATACCGCATAACCCGTTTAGCTACTTTCCAATGATCCATTCCCGGGTTACTCAAATATCTCCCTAGCATTCCAACAATGTACGCAATATCCGGAGGTGTACACACCTGAGCATACATCAAACTCCCTATGGCTGAAGCATAAGGAATCTTCTGCATTTCCTTAGTTTCAAAGTCATTCCTAGGGCATTGACTTAAACTGAATTTATCTACTTTAGCTACAGGGGTGTCTCTTGATTTATAATCTTGCATGCCAAATCTTTTTAGAACCTTTTCGATATAGCTCTTTTGTCATAATCCAAGAGTACCCTGAGAGCGATCTCGGTGTATTTGAATTCCTAATACAAGAAAGGCTTCACGAAGATTTTTCATTTCAAATTTCTTTGCTAGAAATCTCTTGGTTTCATGCAATAGGCCTATATTATTACTGGCAAGCAGTATGTCATCGACATATAAAACAAGAAAAATATACTGACTCCCACCGAACTTATGGTATATACAATCATCCATTACATTCATCTCAAAGCTGAATGAGATAATAACTTGGTGAAATTTGTAATACCATTAACGAGATGCCTGCTTGAGTCCATAGATGGATTTCTTTAGTTTGCAAACCATTTGCTTTGCATCATCGAACACAAAGTTTTTTGGTTGCACCATGTAAATTGTCTCATCAATGTCACCATTGAGAAATGTTATCTTAACATCCATCTGATATAACTCAAGATCAAAATGTGCCACCAATGACATTATAGTCTTGAAAGAGTCTTTCGATGAAACCGGAGAGAAAGTCTCTTTTATAATCGATGCCTTCTTTCTGTGTAAAGCCCTTAGCAACAAGACGTGCTTTGTACCTCTCTACATTACTTTTTAAATCCCTATTGGTCTTAAATATCCATTTGCAACCAATGGGTTTCGCACCTTCAAGTAATAGAGCAAGGTTCCGCGTCATTGTTCTTATTGGACTTGATCTCTTCATTCATGGCATCGATCCACTTTTGAGAGTTAGAACTTTCCATGGCTTGATGGAAGTTGATTGGATCATCTTCCACCATTCCAATGTTAGCCTCGTGTTTTTGGAGAAATATGATGTAATCATCTGAAATCATATTTCTCCTCTCTCTTGTGGATCTCCTTAACGGCATTGGTTCTTGAGGTTGTAGAGTTTGTTCTTCTGGAACAACTCCTTGAACTTGAATGGGAGGTTCAATGACATTGTCTAAATCTAGAATTGCTTCTTGAACAATGTCAATATAGAAGTCTGATCCTGATTATTATCAATAGCAATTGGAGGAATATCAATATATTCCTCTTCAAAGGCAAGGTCTTTAACCCTTTCTCCCCTACAAACTCAATATCCTCAAAGAATTGGGCATTTCCCATCACAAAAATTGACTTAGTCATGGGATCATAAAACTTGTAACCCCTGGACCTTTCAGAATATCCATAAAATAGCAACTGATGGTCCTTAAGTCCAGTTTCCTTTCATTTGGCCTATAAGGCCTTGCTTCAGCTAGACATCCCCAAATGTGTAAGTGCTTTAAACTAGGCTTCTTACCCGTCCAAAACTCATAAGTGGGTCTTAGCAGTCACTTTAGTTGGAACTCTATTGAGTATATATGCTGCACTCTTTAATGTTTCTCCCCAGAGTGATTTTGGTAAGGTAGAATGACTAATCATGCTCCTCACCATATCTTTAAGTGTTCAGTTTCGTCTCTCAAAAACACTATTCATAGTAGATGAACCCGGCATGGTATACTGTAGGACAATACCGTATTCTTCTAAGAATTTAGCAAATGGTCCTAGATGTTGTTCACCTGATCGGTCATATCTACCGTAATACTCACCACTACGGTCAGATCTAATGGTCTTAATTTTTTTGCTGAGTTGGTTTTCAACTTCAGCCTTATAGCTTTTGAACACGTCCAATGACTGTGATTTCTCATGGATGAGATAAAGGTAACAGTATCGTGAAAAATAGTCTATGAACATTATAAAGAACTATTGACCATTCCAAGAAACTATAGGGAATGGCCCACAAATGTGCGTGTGTATAAGGTCTTAGATGTCTGAAGGCCTGTTGGCACCAAGTCTCCTAACATTTGTTTGTTTCCCTTTTATGCAATTAATACACATATCAAAGTCTATAAAATCAAGGGGGATCGAGAATACTTTCGGACACAAGTCTTTCAATTCTCCTTTTGGAGATATGACCCATTCTTTTGTGCCACAATGAAGTTGAATTCTCGTTGATTAATTTACGTTTTATACCTCGTGTATTAACATGCAAGGATTCATTAAAAGAGGTAATTATATCAAGCAAATATAGATTATCGTAAACTAATAAAGAACCGGTACCAACCAATTGTGAATTATGAAATAGACTAAATTTACTATCTCCAAATGAACAACAATATCCAAACTTGTCCAAAAAAACAGAAATAGAAATCAAATTTTGTCTAAATGACTATACAATAAAAGTCTCTTTCAAATCCAAATAAAAACCAGTTCTTAACAATAATCTAAATGTTGCTATTGCCTCGACCTCCACCGACTTGTCGTCACCAACGTAGATGTATCTTTCACCATTACTGGACTTTTGGCAACTCAGGCAATCTTGCATAGACACACCGATGTGAGTTGTTGCACCAGAATCTATCCACCATGTGTGTCTAGGTACCGAAGTCAAATTAACCTCAGAACAAACAAAATTAAGAAGCATACATTTCTTCACACGCCATGCGTGATAGTTTATACACTGCTTTTTCATATGACCTATAGCTCCACAAAAGAAACAGCCATCATGAGTTTGTGCCTTTTGTTGTTTCTTTTGCTGTTTCTTTTGCAAGGTCATACCCACAGCTTCTTTATCTTTCTTTCTTTTCTTGTTCTTCTTGTCCTTAGAGATAGTGGCTAAGTGAGCACTTTCTGCTTTACCATGTCTCAACCATTCCTCTTCTTGGACACAAGGAGAGATAAGCTCATTAAGGGACCAAGAGTCCTTTTGACAGTTATGGCTCACTTTAAATTGATTGAATTGTGCCAGAAGGGATATCAAAACCAGGTGCACTAACAATTCCTCAAATTGTTCCAACTTGACTGCCTTCAGTTTTAAAGCAAGGTGAGACATTTCCATAACGTACTCCCTTATGTTTCCTTTCTCTTTGTACCTCATTGAGATAAGGTTTGCTAAAAGTGTACTAGTTTTAGCCTTTTCATTCTTAGCAAACCTTTTCTCAAGATCCTCAAGGAAACCCTTAGCCGTATCAACCTTATCGGACATAGTGCCCCGAAATGCTTCTGGAATATCACGCTTCATAACCATTAGACTTATGCAATTTGATCGTTCCCACTTTTCAATTTCCCTCTTGTCATCAGAGCTGCTCTTATCAGTGAAAGCAGCAGGTCGATCAATTCTCCATGTAAAGTCTAGATCCATGACTCCAAGAACGATCATGACATTCTCTTTCTATGCTTTGAAGTTTGTGCCGTTAAGCATAGGAATGGAATTTATGCTAGAAGAGATGTTTGCAGCAGAACCAGTAACTGAACAAAGAACAAATTAAACAAACAAAATATGACTCACATTAGTACCATAGAATGCAAAGAATAAATTCAAATAATGGTAGGGTCCATCACAAGATACCGAACACAACATTAATATATTGTCTTTGGACAAAAAATATTAATTTGTAAGTGGTAGTCTCAGCATAGTAATCAAACATCGAGGATAAGACAAGTCAAACAACAAATCTTTCTTTGGATCAATCTATTGCTCACATGTTACACCGAATAATCCCCACATGGTTATCACCACAAGTGTGTATAGAATTTAGCCAAATATTGATCTTCCTTTGGGTCGGCCAATATCTGCGTGAATTATACATGCGCAACTTTTTAATATTGTCAAATAAAATAATGTCCAAAAGAGAGACTGCTTTGGCAATATATTGCTTCAATTAATTTATTTTCAAATATTATATACCAAAAATAATAATACTAAAATTTGAATTTAATAATACCAAAAGAAAAAAAAAAAAACACCTCATAGGTTAATAGTGTGGTGAAAATAGTGGAACTGGAAATAATGAAAAGTGAATGGACGAAAGAGGGTTTCGACGATCAGCCCTCACGTGGCGATCTGTGGCGATCTTCGCTGCTCACTGATTGCCTGTCATCTCCCCGTTGGACCACTATCTTCTCATTCCCCAAGTCTGCCAATGGCAGAACCTCTTTTGACTCACTAAATCCATAGGTTAACATTTTTTTTTTAAATTGCGGAAGATTTTTACATATACATTCAATGGCTAAATGACAAAATCCATGGCCATTGAATATTCACTAGGGGATGGCTAATGCCATAGGCACGGGAATTAATCTGAACCATTAGATTAGAAATATTCAATCTCAATCATTGGATTAGATATATAAATGTCACCTCAATGAGCTGTTTTATTATATAGATTACAACTTTCCAGAGTGATTTATGGTATTCCAACAAAATATATATATGTATATTTTGCAAATGTCAAATCAACACATCAAAGCATATGCTTACATATAGAAACTGGATCCATGGTTAATTACCTACAGAAACCGCCAAAAGAAAAATTGGATTTTAAAACAGAATGAAACCAAAATCTAATATTTTATTAAACAAAATTTTAATTCTCAATAATCCAACATGAGTAGGCTCTGATATCACTTGTCAGTGAAAAATTTTGTCAAATCCGAATCCTCGTATGAAATCATTAAGATTATTAATTCTAAAGCGGGAGTGTACCTGGATCCATAGAAACAGCCGTAGCACCGTGCTTCTAAATGATTATTGATTTTCCGCATCAATATGTAGTTTTGGTTTCATCTTTGCTCTCTGATGATGGGATGTCAGATAGAAAAAAACCCTACGTTTGATTTGGGGATCATAATCCTAATATAATTAATTTCATGTTAATTATTATTATTTCTAATTTGGCCTATCGTAAAAATAGAAATAATTCTTTGGTCTCTACACAAAAAAAGCCCACACTTAATTAGATGCATTAAAACCCAAAATACCCAAAATCTTATTAGACCACTTTAATTGGCCTTAATCCAATCAAATAGCTTTTAATATACAATAAACACATAAGCCCACAGTGTTAATTGAAATAACCCAACACCATGATGCTTAAAAAGAATACATATACACCTAGTTAAAAAAAAATACTTTTTAATGCCCAAAAAAAAGAAAATAATAACCTACACTCGAGCTAGATGAAAGTGTGGTTGTAAATGTTTGATAGTTGTCTATTTCACTATAGTTGTCCCGCTCTCTAGAGTTTTTGCGTAAAAAGAGTGTCTCTTATTTATTGACTTGATTGATTATTGTGTGTATTCG
>QLOD02145676.1:0-16656 GCA_003260245.2 Sideroxylon spinosum | reverse complement strand
CCCTCCCCACCACCCTGCCAACTTTTCTTGGAATCCGTTGGTCATCAAACATATATTTTCAAATCTAAATGGACATGGTCTTGCTAATGCCTCCATATTCCAATAAAAAAGCGAAGTGATCCACGACCACCCTTGGAAGCAGGATTTGTTTTATTTCTAGGAACTGATCCTCTCATTCCCCTGAAAACCAAAATTTATCATTCCTGGACATGCATCTGGAATTGGACTGCATGTAAGAACCTCCATGCAATGGGATTGTCTACCAATCCAAGCTCATCAGTTGTCTCGTCAAAGTTGATATAGGAGAGCAACCGGTCCTTTCTAGAATCCCCATCTAAAAGCAACTTCCTGCAGCACTTGCCAATATTCAGGCCTGTCAAGAGTGTTGTTGTGCCTATGAATATGTTAAAATTCCGTTTCTGACTAAGGTTTTGTTGAGTAGATTAAAATTTCGTTTTGGACATACTTTGAGAATATAGAACTTATTTACCCTTGATGTAGGTGCGCACACAGCATATGACTTTGTTTTTGATATAAAACAAGACTTGTGGCAAAACCAAACTTAGATTATCTGGACCCTTCATGGGATTATATATACATGTGCAAAGAGTGTCTTTTTAGATTTCCTAGGGTGTAGATACATCCTATATTAAATATAGATACATCCTTAGATAAATGCATCCTATATATACATGAACTTGTTAATGTACATTAACACTTTCCCTTAAGCTGGAGCGCGCACACACATATATATATATCATATGTTCCAACCCTGTTACAAATTAGCTTTACTCTAGCTCCCCTAAATGCTTTAGTAAATTAATTAGCCAATTGATATTCAGACTTTACATGATTGGTTTTAATGAAATTCTGTTGAATTTTTTCCCGGACAAAGTGACAATTAACTTCAATATGTTTGGTCCGCTCATGAAATACTGGATTAAAAGCTACGTGGATAGTAGCTTGATTGTCACAAAATAGTTCTATAGGTTGCAACATAGAAACTCCCGACTCCTCTAACATATGACGTATCCAAATCAATTCACAAGAAGTATGTGTTGTGTCTTTATACTCAGACTCTGTACTTGATTTTGCCATCACTTGTTGCTTTTTGCTTTTCCAAGATACTAGATTTTCTCCCACAAAGATATAATATTCAACAGTTGACCGTCTATTCGATGGAAATCCAACCCAATCAGCATTTGTATATCCTTGAACAGTGATATGGCCATTATCTTGATAAGATATCTCAAAATACGAATGATTGTATCTTAATGACTAGAATGAGGTGTATCAAGGTACTGATTTACTACACTCGTAGCAAATGAAATGTCTGGCCTTGTAACTTTTAAATAATTAGGTTTGCCAACCAATCCGCGATATTGACTGGGATCATCTAATAGATTTTCCTTATCTGCAAGAAGTTTAGTATTGGGATCCATTGAAGAATCAATTGGTTTGGCTCCCAACATACCTGTTTTAGACAATAAATCAAGCACATATTTCCTCTGAAAAAGAGCAATACCTTGTGAGATCTTGCAATTTCAATGCCCAGAAAATATATAAATGATCCCAAGTCTTTGGTATTGAACTTGGTTTGAAGAAACATTTTTAAATCATGAATACCCTGAGTTTCATCTCATGTGATCTTAATATCATCTACATATACCTATAACCATATCTTCCCTTGAGAAGAGTGACGATAAAAAACTGAGTGATCAACTTCACAACGTGTCAATCCAAAGTCTGTTACCACTTTAACTAAATCTGTTAAATCATGCTCAAGGGGACTGTTTTAAGCCATAAAATGATTTTTTTAATTTGCAAACTAACCCATACTGCCCCTGAGCAACAAACCCAGAAGATTGCTCATATACTTCCTCAGCGAGATCACTATGAAGGAAAGCATTTTTAACATCTAGTTGATGAAGTAGCCAATGAAAAATGGCAACAAGTGAGATGAGGAGACGAATAGATGTAATCTTGGCCACAGGAGAGTAAGTCTTTGAAAAATTAAGACCATAAATCTGAGATACCCCTAGCAACCAGTTGTGCTTTTAGACTATCAATTGAGCCATCAGAGTGAACTTTGACATTATACACCTGCCGAAAACCACGACTTTCCAGGGGAAAGAAATGTCAAATCCCAAGAATTATTAGCTCGAAGAACAGATATTTCTTCTTCCATGACAGAACACCATCCAGGATGAGACAAAACTTCGGACACAGAGTTAGGAATAGAAATAGAAGATAGAGATGCAACAAAAGCATGGTTAGAAGGGGAAAAGGTTGTATAAGAGACAAACTTAGAAATAGCATGGGAGGTGCAACACGTCTACCTTTCCGAAGAGCAACTGAGAGATCAAGATCAGTGGGTTCTGTCTCAGGGGGAGGATTTAAACATGGGAGAGTAAGAGTTGGAGTGCGTAAAGCATCGAATGAGGACTCATTAGTTGTTGGCCGTCTGGTGTAAACTTGCAAATCAGGACAATGAGATGAAAAGGGGGAATCCCAGGTAAAGGAAGACTCTCATTCAGACTGGACAACAATTGAGTATCAGAAAAGAATAGAGTGGACTCAAAGAACGAGACATCAGCCAAAAAAAAAAAAAATATCGATGAAAAGAGATGGATTGTAACATCGATATCCTTTTTGTAACCGAGAATAACCCAGAAATACATTCTAAAGTGCACTAGGTCCTAGCTTTTCAATTCCACTGTCAAGTTGATGGACAAAAACAACACACCAAGAATACGAGCAGAAGAGAAAACAGTGGTGTTCAGGGAAACAAAATTGAGTACGGGGTACGACCTGTAGGACAGAAGATAGCATTCTATTAATTAAATAACAGGTCGTGAAAATAACATCACTCCAAAAAGCCTTGGGTACCTTCATTTGAATATCAGACAACGGTCTGTTTCAACTAGATGTAAATTCTTCCTCTCTCTAATCTCATCTTGTTGTGGAGTGCAGGAGTAAGAAGACTAATGGAGTATGCCAGAAGGTGTCATAAAATCAATGAAAGGTTTGGAAAAATATTCTTTAGTATAAAGGTTTGGAAAAATATTCCTTAGTATATCACTGCGAAAAATCTTAATGGGCACATCAAATTAAGTTTTGTTAGAATATACCGGTATTCTTGATTTTATTTTATTTCCTCACTTGTAGTGATAGCGATTAGCTATAATTTCTATTTCCATATTCAATTGTAATTCCTTATTTGATTGTAAGTTTTTATCTATAAATACAGTAATTGAGAAGGGAGAAGTGCATCCACTTCTCTCATTCTCTTTTTCAAATTGGTATCAAAGCCATTTTGATTCCAAGAAGAAGAAGAAGGAAAAAAATAAAAATAAAAACAAACATAACATAAATCCTAGTCAGAGTGTTAAGCGTTCGTCACATCGTTACTGCTCTCACCGTCGATCAACTTTTTGTTCATTGGAGTTGAACTCGATCACACCAGGAGAGTCGCCTACTGTCGACGATCATTGCCCACCTCAGATTGTTGCCGGAATGATCCAGACATGCCTTCATGCGCCGATCGTCGTCGCTGTCCAAGCTTCACGTGCCTAGCTTCCTTCGGCGCATGCCTTTCTATAGCCTTGCCAGCGTTCCTTGACGATAGCCGCCTGCTGTAACCAGCTACTTTCTTGTTGGTTCCTTGATGTTTTGTTGAGAGCGATGTTGGTTGGAGTCTTCACAACCGCCTGATGCTGTAATCTACTTCCTTTCTCTGCTTTCGTGTAGAACAGTGATTTCAATTTCTTTTCTTTGATGGTCTAATTGGTATTCTATTGGTTGATTTGGTATTCTTGTGCTTGTGACTTCTTTGATTTGGTATTCTGCTGTTCTTTGCATCCATCAGAGAGCCTTTGCTTGCTGTTTCTGATTAATTGGTGATTGTGGTTTCTTTTATTGGAAGACTCCTAAATTAGGTTGGATTATTCTTGTTATTTTATTGAACATGTTAGAGTTAAAATATTCATCAAACTAAGGCTTGGTTTGATAAAAAAATTAGTTTTTTTTTGTAGCTGGCTAGTGGTTAGCTACTAAAAAGTTTGCTTTTTGTTTTGGGAATAGAAAAAAGTTAGCTTTTTAGCTTTTGGTTAATTTGACATTTTTACCCTTAAAAGCTTAGAAGAAGATTAAAATGTAAGAGGGTAAATTTAATCATTTTAGAAAAAGCCAAAATGTTAGTAGTTGATAGCTGAGCTATTTGTTAGCTCTTGCCAAATGGAGCCTAAATTTTGCTTCAAGCAGTTTTCCTTAAAGCTGATGATGTTCGTCGTTCCATCACACCAAAGAAACTGAATGGCGATGATTATTTGAGTTGGGCACATGCAGTTAAAACCTTTCTGTGAGGAAAAGGTAAAGCACATTATATTACTGATGAACCATCATCTTCTAATGATCCTAAACATTCTATTTAGATGAGTGTGGATGCGATTGTAATGAGTCTCTTGTCGCAAAGTTTAGAGGACATTGTTGCCATTGCTATTGAATTTTGTATTCCTCTAAGAGGATATGGGATTGCCTTGCTAAAACTTACTTGCAAAGGAGTAATATCTCTCGAGTTGATGAGTACGAGCAAATGTTTTCAGCGTGAAAGATCATTGGCAGAGTATTATAGTCACTTGAAAAGTTTATGGGAACAACTGTTGTAGTATCATCCTTTTACTACGGACTTGACACGGCAAATGAAATATTAGGAAGAATTTATGATTAGTAATTTTTTGTCTAGTCCTAATCGTACTCTTTGAGGATTTAAAGATCAAATCTTAGCAAGCGAGTTGCCTACTGCTGCTAGTGCCTATGCTCGCATATAGAGATCGTCATTAGGTAGTCGTTCTTCCATCAATGATAAAATAGTGCCAACTACTGATTCATCTGCCCTTGTTAGTCGTCACAATCGTGGTGGCTCTTCTCATGGATTTGGTGGTGGAAGGAATACTTGAGGTGGAGGCAGATCTTCTAGTAATAGAGGAGATTGTTTGTGTGACTTTTGTGGAGGAACAAATCATACAAAACCTATCTGTTGGAAGAAGCATGGTAAACCAGGGCAGGCACATGATGTTAGTGATTTAGATTCTACTCACGCAGCCTTCAGTGCCTCATAGTGGTACTTCCACATATATTTCTCAGGGGACATTCACTCTGAGCTCATCCCAGCTTCAAGGGATGATTCAGTCTTTATGTGTTTCTACTATCTCTATATCCACTGCCACTTTGGCAAATTCAGGTAACCCAGTTCTTGTGTCTCTTCTTCTCCATCCTATATTATTGATTCAGGAACCAGTTTGTTTATGTTTGGCAATTCCTCCTTATTCTCTAATCTCAGTTATATTGATTATAATATTGTCTTAGCTAATGGCTCTAATCGTCCTAAGGGTGGAAACGAACCAAGCTATTCGAGCTCGGCTCGAAAAAAGCTCTGTTCGAGCTCGAATCGAGCTCGATTTGTGGCTCGTTTCATATTCGAGCTCAAGCTCGAGTCTAGAGAAGCTCGGCTCAAAAGCTCGCGAGTAGGCTCGATAAAATAAATATATATATTTTTAATGATATTTTAATATTTTAAATAAAATTTTATTATATTTTTTAATAATATTTTAAATTAAAACGACGTCATTTGGTTTAATCGAGCTATTCGCGAGCCTACTCGAGCCTAAATTCTTCTTTATCGAGCTGAGCTCGAGCCTATATAAAAGCTCGAATCGAGCTCGAGCTCAGTTTAAAAAGGTCAAGCCGAGCTCGAACAAGTTAAAGCTCGACTCGGCTCGGCTCGGCTCGTTTCCACCCCTAAATCGTCCTGTGCCTGGTAAAGGGACTTTTCGTCTCTCGTCATCTCTAAACTTACATTCTAGCTTTTATGTGCCTTAATTTCCCTTTAATTTATTGTCTATAAGCCAATTAACCAGAGTATTAAATTGTTTTCTTCAAACTCTTGTGTCTTTTAGGATCTTAAGATGAAGAAGACTATTGGTTCGAGGTATGAGAAGGATGGCATTTACTATCTCGATTGTGATCACCCTCCAGAGCACTTACTGTCTGCTGCTCTCCGCAGTACTATCTCTCCTCTTCAGTGGCACCGTTGTTTAGGTCATCAGTCTTTAGCAAGATTAAAGCTTATTGTTCCAAATTTGATTCTTGTATCTAGTTTAGAATGTGAGGCTTGTCAGTTTGGCAAACATCATTGTAGTACATTTCCTAGTCGTCTTATTAGTCGTGATTCTTAGTCTTTTGCTGTCATTCATAATGATGTTTGAGGAACCCTCCTAGGTTAAGATTGTTAATGGATTCATCTACTTTGTTGTATTTATTGATGATTTTTCTCGTATGACTTGGCTTTTTTTAATGAAACAAAGAACTGAGTTACCTTCTATCATTTCTCATTTCTATAATGAAATTTCTACTCAGTTTAATAAGAAAATCAAAATTTTTCGATATGATAATGCTCTAGAATACATTCAATCTGTTGTGGACAACTTTTGTCTTGAAAAAGGAATTATCCATCAAACAACCTACCCTCAGACTTCTTAATAAAACGATGTTACTGAGCGTAAACATCATGTGTTAGATGTTGCACGCATTTTACTGGTCTAGATGCATGTTCTCAAACCTTTGTAGGCTGATGCTGTCTATGAAGCACGGATACTTCAAATTAGGTGCCGCACTTGTATCGGATACTCAGGGGATACGGATACGGCTTGGATACGGTCGGATACGTATCGTGGCATACCCTAATTTGTTATTTTAAATTTTGCATAGGATACGGGGAGGATACGGCTGGGATACGGAAATGATACTTTTGGGATACGACGGGGGATCTAAATGTAATATTTCAAACTTTTTTCGGGGGTAAAAATGACATGATAAATTTTAATAGGAGTTAAACTGTAATTAACTAAAATATAACTTAATACTTATGTTTCTGTTTTGTTATAACTGAGACGCATAAAGGAAAAAAATATTTTATATTTGTGTTTTGATGCTTTTTTTATATTTGTGTTTTGTGTATGAATGATGATATTTTTGAATATGAATGATGTTAATTTATGGACTGAATGGTATTTTTGATGCTATATAATTGCTATTTATATAATGTTTGGTAGTATATAGATGCTATCTTCCAAAATATTTTAAATAAAATATATATTTTATTTTATTTTTTTTGCCGTCTCTTCGCCGTACCCGTATCCTTATTTCTTAAAAATTATCGTATTTCTTAAAAATTATCTTATCTCGTATCCATACCCGTACCTGTATCCGTTCCCGTGTCCGTATCCATTCTTCGTAGAATGCTGGTCTTACAGCTTGTTACCTTATTAATAGAGTGCCTACATCTATCTTGTCAAACCAATCTCCGTTCTCCATGCTTTACCTTGTTTGGTCACTATTCTCTCTTCCTCCTCGAATTTTTTGTTGTGTTGCCTTCGTCCATATCCTTGATCCAGGTCTTGATAAATTATCATCCTGTTCTCATGTCTTTTTTTTGAGGTATTCTTGTACATAAAAAGAGTATCGGTGTTATCATCTCGAGTCTCGTTACTATTTTGTATGTGTTGATGTCACCTTATTTGAATCCACCGACTTCTTTTCTTTTGATGGTGATGCTCTGTCAGCTGACCTTATTTTTAGTGAGGGGGTGTCTTCTCCTACTCTTCTTGCTCCCATATCCTTAGTGTAGGTCTCTTTGTCTTAGTCTTCGTCCCCTGACTTAAAAACACTACAGACACGCTGCTCAACTAGAGAATCCTACCATTGCTCTTACTGTTCCTTCCATTGCTTCTCTGCCAAAGGTATTAACATGATTATGATAGGAGGGTGGTCCTTACTTTCCCGATTGATTCTTCTTCTCTGTCTGAGGTACCTGATTTTTCTTCTGACTTGCCTTTTGCTTTGCGGAAAGGTAGGTGTACTTGCATTGTAAATCCTATAGCTAATTTTGTCTCTTACTATCGCCTTTCCCATTCTTTGTCCTCTTTTGTTTGTGCCTTATCTTCTGTTTCTATTCCTATGTCTTATAAAAGGCCTTATCAGTTGCATGATAGAAACACGTAATGGATGAAGAAATGCATGCTCTCTATTAGAATCAGACGTGGGAACTCACCCTTCTTTCCGTTGAAAAACAAACTGTTGGCTATTGCTGGGTTTATACTATTAAGTATCTTCCAGATGGTTCGGTTGAGTGTCTTAAGACTCAGTTAGTTGCCAAATGGTATACTTAAACATATGGAGTTAACTACTCTGAGACCTTCTCACCCATTGCTCGCCTAAATTCAGTTCGAATTCTTCTTGCTATTGCTATCAGCCGTTCCTGGCTTCTACATCAACCTGACATTGAGAATGCTTTTCTTCATGGTGAGTTTTAGGAAGAAGTCTATATGGATCAGTCCTCTAGTTATAGCATTCATGGCAGTGAGCATCTTTTGTGTTGCTTACGACGTGCTTTGTATGGTTTGAAACAGTCTTCCTTAGACTTAGTTTGATCGTTTCAGCTCTATCCTTCTTGATGCTGGGTATACTCACTCTGTTGCTGATCGCTCTTTGTTTATACGTCGTACATCTTCAGGCATTGTTATCTTAATTGTATATATGGATGACATTATTATTTCTGGTGATGATGCTTTGGATATTGTGGATTTGAAAAAGTATCTTGCACTCAGTTTCACACTAAGGATATTGGCCGACTTCGTTACTTTTCTTGGGATTGAGATTGCCCGCTCATCATATGGTATTTCACTTTGTCAACGCAAGTAGGTGCCCGTCCTGCTGATACTCCTATGGACTCCTCTACTAAATTGGATGCTACTTGGGGGAACATCTTTTTTGATGTGAGTCGTTATCGACGCCTTATGGGAAAACTTATCTATCTCACTGTTACTCGTCTTGATATCAACTATGTCGTAAGGGTGGTCAACCAATTCATGCATTGTGCTCGTCAATCTGTTTGACGGATTCTACAGTATCCGAAGCAATCTTCTGCTTGTGGTCTTCTATATCGTCCTTCTTCCTTCTTATTTGTCACTACTGGTTATAGTGATGCTAATTGGGTTGGAAGTCAGATTAATCGGTGATCGACTTCGGGCTACTGTATATTTGTTGGTGGTAATTTGGTTATTTGGTGTAGTAAGAAATAACAGGTTGTGGCTCGTTTTAGTGTCGGGACTGAGTATCGTGCCATGGCCCATATTGCCTTGGAGATGCTCCGGGTTCGATCTCTCCTATGTGATTTCTGTATTGATGGTCCTGCTCCTATGAATATGCATTGTGATAATCAAGTTGTCATTTTTATTGCTAATAATCTTGTGTTTCATGAGCGCACGAAAAGCATATCAAGGTTGATTACCACTTTATTCTTGATTTGTAGCTTTGCAAAGAGTTGAGTACCCTGTTTGTTTGATCATCTTCGCAACTGGCCGATCTTCTTACCAAATTGCTGCCTCGTTCTTCATTTCAAAGTCTCTCTTCCAAGTTGGATATTTTTGATTTATATGCTCCATCTTGAGGGGGTGTGTTAGAATATACGGGGATTCTTGATTTTATTCTATTTCCTTACTTGTAGTGATAGCTGTTAGCTATAATTTCTATTTCCATATTCGATTATAATTCCTTATTTGATTGTATGGTTTTATCTATGAATACAATAACTGAGAAGGGAAAAGTGCATCCAATTCTTTCATTCTCTTTTTCAACTAGCTCTAATTTCTGCACAAAAGCCTGAAAGATAGAAAATAACTTTAAGAGATCTTACATTAAATGAATCCATCTAATTCTGGAGAAATCATCAACAAAAGTAACAAAGTACTTAAACCCCAATTTGGAAACAACACGACTAGGCCTCCAAACATTTGAATGAATTAAATGAAAAGGACTCGATTGTAATTGACTCAAACTAGGTACAATAATTTTTAACCTATGAGGGGATGGATGCCCAAGACCAGTGGATTTCAATAGGTGATGCGACTGTAGGACAAGCAACTGATGTGGAGGGTAATGGCTAGTTAGATGATAAAGTCCTTGAGTTTCATGCCCTTCTCCAATCCACCTCTCCGTCTTCAAATTCTAAATAATAATAGAATCAAGAAAGTGTTACTGAACAACTAAGTTGTTTGGTGAGTTTGTTAGTGGATAAAACATTAAAAGATAATGAAGGAACATATAACACAGAGGATAAAGGTAAATCAGAAGATGGAAAAGCTTATTGATACCCTTAATTGCATTAGAGGAATCATTAGTTGCAGTAATATTGGAAATGGAAGAAAATTGATATCAGATAATAATGAAGATGTGCCAGACATATAATCTGAAGCACCAAAATCAAGGACCCTAGATATATGTGAAGAGATAGACGTACAGGCAGTTAGATTACCTTGATGAGCTAAAGAGGTTATAGGAAGATGTGTCTGATGAGCTGTTTGATGCTAGAGAAGTTTGGTATATTCTTCTCTTGAAATAGTCACAATTGTTGATTTGGCAGTTTCATTAGTACTGGGTTTATCTATAGGGACATCAAACGAGGCTACATGAGTTATGTAAGCTGGCTTCTCATGAAGAGCCTAGCAATTCTCTTTGGTATGTCCAACACAACCTCAATGGGAACATTTAGGCTCATGGTATGACCTCCACAACTTTCACCAGCCTAAGATGAAGTCTGATAGCTAGGAATTTTACTATCTGGAGGTGTCTGACTGATCTTGTAGCATCAGTAATAGTAGATGAATCTCGAGAGGTAACCCTCATAAATCTAGAATAAGATTGATTTGGTCCTGACTCGGTTAAATGTTTTTGTTTGCCATATCCAGTTAATGTAACTGATGGCCTTGGACCATTGAATGTAATTAATTCCATTTAATTTCTTGGTTGTCAATTGTTGAGGCATTGGAACAGGACTGAAAAGCTTCTGTTCAACAGGTGGATTTGAGAAAGCTATTAGAGCAGAAAGTCTACTCTAAGCTTGACTGGATTGAGAAGAATAGTGATTTATATAGACTCCCACTAAAGGACTTTGAGAAATAAGCTCAGACCAACAAACAAATACCACAAATAGGCTCGTCAGAGGAAAATGACTTCACCTGAAAAAGAAGCAGATCGCAACGTCGATTCACGTATGCTCACACGCTGTCGGAAGTACTGCAAGTGGGCTTCATGCCCTAGCGACTGAGTGGCGTGTGTGGGTGTGTGGCTGGTTTTCCTACAACAGGATTTCGGTGGTTGCACTCATCGGCGGCAGGTGATTCTACCAGTGCATAGAGATTCGTTGGCGGCAGGAGACGGACAGGTTGTTCTTCGTGTTACTGACGGTGACATTAATTCACGTTTTGGGCTCTGTTAGACTAAGAGCATAATTTGCTCGGATACCATGATATAAAACAAGACTTATGGGAAAAATTGAACTTAGATTATCTGGATCTCTATGGGATATATATACTTGTACAAAGAGTGTCTTTCTATATTTCCTGGGGTCTAGATACATACTATATTAAATATAGATACATCCCTAGATAAATACATCCTACATATACATGAACCTATTAATGTACATTAACAGTTTTAAGTAAATATATATATATTTTTAGTTTTATATAAATTACCACACACATTTTTAATAAAAAATTATTGTAACACTTGGAAAATAATAGATGGTTAGTTTAAATAGCATTTAAGGAATTTTGAAATATTTAGAATCAAATTTACTCAGTCGAGTGGTAATTGCTAAAAAATTCTTTTTTTTTTTTTTTTCCATGAAAAGCATTTGTAGTTGTGGGAAGTTGAGGGGTTTTAATGAAAAAGGACTCAGAGTTTCACCAAATTTGAGGTTTCACCAAATGCCCCTTGTGTTTCATTTATATGATAGTGTAGATGATGGATTGATTGCTGAGTTGATCAAATCATGAAAAATAAACAGTAAAAATTTCATGTAGCAGGGGCTAGCAGAAAAGTCAGCCCCACCAAGACCAAAAGTCACAGGTTCAAGTTAATCCAAACACCCTACCTCAAATTAATATTATTTACTCATCAAAAAATAACTTTGTAAAAATTTTGCCTTTGGGTTGCGGATGTGGGTAATTTAATAGCCAGAATTCTTATTCCTGATTATGTTTGTTTATTGAATAGTTATGGTTCTAAGTAAGTTTGCACCTATCATTTTTGTCATCCTTAAATCTTTCTATTTTGTACAAGGCAGTTTCTGTTGTGCAAGCTTGCTATTTCGCCATCACCTTTGGTAGTCCTACATTCTTTCTTGTGCTGGTATTTAGATGTTAAACAGTTACACATCTCTCTCAATTTGATATAGGTTGCTCTCAACAGTAAAGAGATGCTGAGTGGGGGAGCTGACGACAAATATTCTCCAGCTATTGCTAGTAAGTCCCTGTTGTGCTGGAAATTTCCCATCCCTTTTCAAGTGAAAATGTCATGAACTTGGGAAGATTCCAGTCAAAAGGCCCGCAAATTTTATAATATTCCATATCTTTTTGATTTCATGCAGAGTCCAATTTCTTTTTAAAAGCTTCTGAAGGATGTTGTTACAAAAAGGAGCAGCAACATGGTAGTTCACCAGAAGAAAATGATAAATCCTTCTCTCCTTCAGAAACCGTAGCCAGTATGTCTATTTTCTCATATAATATGCCTCTACTCTCCAGATTTTTTGTCTTTTAACTTATCAAATTTACATGATGATATGCAAAACTTTGAAGAGAAAGACGTGATTTAAGTAATGGAATAGATGGTAGAAAATGTTTAGTGCTGGCAGCTTATGCCAAATGGCTGTAAAATGTCATGACAACACTACAATTATTTTTGGTTCGCAGTCAGGTAAATTTTTTAAGGCAATAGCTGAGAGCAGACAACTACATTCAACACTTCATTGGATCACCTGATGCATGTGCACATGGAAACTGATCTCTACTAAAAATAAGTTGGGATCAGTCTTGGGTAACCATAAAAAAGGGTTGATATCATTGTAAACTAGGCTTGAACTAACTAATAGTCTTGTCGCAAAGCAAACCATGCATGCTTTGGGGTTGCCATCACATTCGGGAATTAGTAGATGCCATGACTTGGCAATCCAAGGTTGGACCAATCCAATTTCAGTCTTATGTGGCTCTTCAATTTGAATGGAAATGAGTGAAAGGTGCAAATCACTGCGTTCTATGCCGATGAATTTTTCAATGAATTTATGAGGAAATTTGGGTTGGTATTAGGCTGAAACTTGCAATATCTAAGAAAAATAAACTAATTTTCAGCTCGAATAGTAAACCCTACAGGGGGCTAAATAGGTGACTCCAAAATTTTGTCAGTAAAAGTTCAAACCTGAAACAAGAACAAAAATAAGAAATGAGAAAAATACATCAAACTTAATCAATATAAGTTCAAATAATAATAGTAATGAAGGATAACGGAAGCTTGATCAATCAAGGAAATATAGACAATTATATGCAACAAATATTAAGCAGACAGAGGGAAGAAAGAACAAACACCACGATCCATAGTGGTTTGGCTTCAACCCAAGCTCAAGTCAACTATTCAAGCTCCTCCTTGAGAATTTTTACTATTCGTAAACAGCTTTACATCCACTAGTTTCAATAGGCACTGGTATATATTTGCAGCAGGTGATTTTGTTCCAAAAACCATGCAAAAATTATCTTTCAAAATAGCCCTTGTGTTGAGTAAAAAGCTCATAAATTTCTCCCTAGAAATTCTCTTAATATCTCAACGAGAATCAATGAGGTCAAACATCCATTTTCCCATATGATTTGCCACATGGTATAATAACTTTATCAAAGATAGATTTACTAATGAAGTTCAAGAGATTGAAGATGGAGAGGACCAGGATTTCAAATTTGAAGATCTTTGAAAATCTTGGTTTGGGTCTCTCTTATTCGTCAATTACTCATTTTATACTTTTGAATTTATCCGTTGTTGTGCATTTTTTTTTTATTCTCATACAAATAGTCTTTGCAGTCATTTTTTTATTTTATTTTATTTTTTTACGAATGTGTTGCCCAATTTTGCCTGTGTTGATACATGCTTCGTACCAGGTAGTTTGGTTACATTTTGGATGTTACATCATCACCTTATTTTTCAGTCTTACTTTCTGGACAAATGTGTTGAATCATTATGGGCTTTTTGTCAACCATATGGGCTATAATCTTAAAAACCAACCTGATTCACTACCAAAACCAAACCTATATATAGAACTCTTAAAACATCAGACTCTTCCTTTATCATAAATCATCTTACTTCATGGAAATTGTTCTTGTAGGAAAATCATCTATACTTTTGCGGTTATCAAAATCAATGTTATAAACCTAAGAAGCATAAACGCTTCTAGAATTTTACATCCGTGTGTCGTATTCGTATCAGACATCGACACTCATTGAATTCTCCCTTTACACATGCTGAACATTCCTTCTTAGAATTGAACACTCTTTGGACACTTTAGAGACACACGTGTCCCATAGTTTACAACTGTAATTTTGAAGAGAAAATTAAATAATAAAAAAAATGCAATAGGAATTTATATTTATCAATTCCTTATTCCTTACTTTTTTTTTTTTTTAGTTCTAGGAAATTTAAGACCTAAAATTTTTAGTTGTCCGTAAATATTTTTTTTAAATTGATAAAAAGAAAAGGTAAATATAAAATTTATTATTTTACTTGAGTTGACTCGTGAGCTTGGCTTAGTTGATCACATAATAGTTTAAACTTTAAACAAGCCACAAAAAAGGCTCAAATTCATCTTGTCTGGGGCCACGAACCAAGCTTGGTTTGAGTTGAGCAACTTTGTCATGGCCACCTATATTTGTGGTGCATGTGTTTTCGCTGTTTAGACATATGAAACACATGCAACTTGGTGCAAGTTTGAAGAGAACAACTTAGGGGCAATGATTAGAATTAAATATGAACTTAAATTTATTTATAACTCCTTCAGGGCTTTAATTTAAGATTTTTTGATAAATTTTTAACTGAAGAAGTTTTAAATCATAAAAAACTTGTAGTAGGTTTGGCGATACGGCTTTTTAAAATATATTTAGGAATTTTCACATTCTTTTTCGTACATATAAAGGTCGAGAATGAATAGTTATTTACTATTTTGATGTAACAAATATAATTAGTTTAAAAAGAATGAGTTATTATTTTAATATTTCTTTGATATTTTATCCAACACTATTCCATTTCTTAATTTTTTTAAAAATTCCTGTATTAGAGTGTCTATACCGTATTGTCTGGTTCCTTTTTCTTGCCTTTTAGTCTAACCCTATCTAGTGCATTTGAATGGTAAGAGTGACTTGTAAAAAAAATTCATGTGCAGCTTCTAAATTTCATATCCCAACATGGTATGAGTAGTAGACAATATAATATTAGCCTTGAGCTTTCAAACAACATGAATACAAGTGACATTGAGAGAAATATACTTTAGAAAACCAAACCAAACCAAATCAAATCAAACCAAGCCTTTTCCCACTAGGTGGGGTCGACTATATGGATTTGATAGTGCCAATTAAATCTGTTTAGAGTTATGTTCTCCATTAAATCTATATAGATAAGGTCATGTTTAATAGATTCTTTCCTACTTCTCTTGCGCCTCTCTCCCTTTCCTACTCCTAGCAATCTCCATGCTTTCACACCTCTTAACCAGTGCCTCTGTTGAACGCATTCTAATATGGTCGAACTACCTTAATCGATTTTCTTTCATTTTATTTTCAATCGGTGCTATTTTTTTTTTTGCCCCTAATCTCCTTGTTTCTAGTCCTATCTCTCCTTGTGATCCCACACATCCATCTTAGCATTTTCATTTCCACTTTCGACCCAAGAATTACCCTAGCTTAGTGATGCAAATCCAAATATTATTTCCTTTTTATTAAGATTTTATTTTATTTTAGGGAAGATTTTTTCTGAGAATTTATTTTGAATTGGATTTTATTAGAGATTTTATAAGATTTGATTGTGAGGTATTTATCTTTAATTCGATTCTCTTAGGGATCTAATTGTATCTTAGAAAATGATAGGATTTGGTTAGCCTACATAATTGTTTTAGATGTATTAAAATGGTAGACCTGATTTATGAAGATTATTGAATTGGCTTGATGCCCATGTTTTCTTTCTCCTTCTTCTTCTTATTCTTACTTCTTTCTATCTTTCTTGCTTAATCTCTTTCTTTCTCTGCTTTAATCTCTTCTATCCTACATCATTTGGATCTAAACCCTATTACTTTCACTGAGCTCATGTCCCTAGAACATGACCTTAGATCACCGATCACTTGAGCTACCCTTGGGGTTGGAAGGTAAAATTAATGTTTTGATGCCCCAAACACCTTATGTGGGTGTGAATGGTTTTGCAAATTTTCTCTAATTACCTTGGGTCCTAGCATGGGCGGTCTGGCACATATTTGATAGTATAATATAAGTTAATAATCATGGCTAGATCTTGAAGCTATATGATAAGGTTGGATAGCATTTGTGCAACATTGGGACCATTACATAGAAATATTTAGAGACAAATTATAAATGTCTTGAAGGACGTTGAAGGCTTATGTAGAACCATATTGAGAATGGATATCTGGACTCCAGAGCAGTTGCAAAGGCAATTTTGAGGGTTTATCGGTTATGCATTGATGCTTGAATTATTTTTTTGATAAATAAGAAAATTTAT
>QLOD02145634.1:0-16667 GCA_003260245.2 Sideroxylon spinosum | reverse complement strand
ATCATATGCAGTGCCATCTATGTGGAGACAATATAGAGAATCATGATCATTTGTTCTTTGGTTGCTCATACTCCTTTCGGGGATGGAAGTCTATTTTGGCAAAGTGTGACATGGATGCCCCCTCTTCCTTATGGTCAGATTACCAGCTATGGGTTTCTTCTACATTTCATGGCACAACGCTTCTTTCTTATATTGGAAGACTCTCCTTTGCACCGACTATCTACACTATCTAGAGAGAACGGAATGCCCGTATGCATGGTGATACTCCCAGGACTACGCTTACTTTGATCATTATCATTTCGGAGTTGGTTAGGTTATGGTTTTTAGAGTGTTCTGGCTTCCCTCACACTCCTATTAATCATCACTTGGTTTCCAGTTGGCAGCTATCCCCCGCTCTTATTGGTGATTAGATTGTAATAGTTTAGATTGTTATTTAGTTTTCATTAGATATTGCTTGAGCTTTAAGGTTATTTCTTTTAGCAATGATCTGATGTAATCCAGGGGAATGCCCCTGAGTATTTGTATTTTATTTTCCTTGTTAATATTATTCATTTACCTTTCAAAAAAAAAAAAAAAAAAGGAGGGTTTGAGCTTTATAGCAAGTGTGGTGGGTAAACCTTTGATTGCCGGTAAGATGACTAAATCAGTCATGATAATTTCATATGCCCGTATTTGTGTTGAGATTGATGTTAAGGACTCACTTCTGGATTCCTTGGATATAGAACTAGATGATGGTTCATGCGTCACTGTTCGAATTGAGTAGAACTGGGTTCCTAAGAAGTGTGTGGCTTGCAAGGAATTCGTGCATTCTGCTAAGAATTGCAAACGTATTAAATCCTCTGAATGGTGGCCTAAAGATGATAAGTTGAAGCTAAAATCTTCTCATGAGCGTGCTAAGGATCCTATGCCAACTAATGCCGATCTAGGTTCTCAATTAGAATGTGACAATGATTGGAAAGTGGGGAAACGTAAGGGTAAAGCCACTTTCATTAATACCTCTCTATCTCAAACTCTTAATGGTGAGATTCCTAAAACTCATGCCAATTGTAGCATTAGTAACCCCTTTGAGGTATTGAGAGAATGCTCGGAGTCTTACAAGGATGAACTCCAGCTGGCTATTATACCACCTTCCAAAGATGATCAACTAATGGAATTCAAACATGACAATGAATAGAGGGATGTGGCCTTGACCTTGACTAATGAGAGTACTCCTAAAGGAATGTTCTCCAAAATCAGATTGTCAACCGGTTCCAATATGCAAAGGTGGCTTAATCTTAATCCTCTCCTCCATAGGGGCATGCTGGTAATAAGAAAGTTTCATCTCATGATCAGTTTGAGATTTAACAATCGAAGCCTAACCACCACTTTTAACTCCTTATTCAGGATTGGATTTCACATCCGAACGATGTTCTTGAGTAGTGTCATCTGAGCGATGTGGAGAGAAATGTGCAGAAAGATGGGAGCAAATGCTGGTGGGATTTTTCTTAGATAAGCTCCCATTCTCCTTTGTTCAAAATCAAGCTATGAAACTTTGGAGTTCAAAAGGATTGCTCGAAGTTCTGAGTAATGGAAATGGTGTCTTTTTCATTCGTTTCTCCAATGCAGATATTAAAGAAAATTCCATAATTAAGAAGAAGAGCCGGGAAAAAATAGTCAATTAGGTACGGGGAGTTGAGATTGTGCTATCACCCAAGAAGTTCTCCCAAGTTTTCCAACTGCCCTATGTTAAACACCCAGAATTTTCTTATCCAGCTAAGTGCACAACACCACTATCCATCATCTCCCGAGAGATATTTTTAGAAGGTCAAGAATGCACCGGAGAATATAGGAAGCCAAGTTCTACTTTGAATGACAAGTATTGGGCCACACATATGTTCTCCTACACCAATCTCCTTCCATAGAATAGGCATGCCGGTTGTACTCCTCTCCGAGCCAGGTTGATTTATCCAATTGGAACAGGCATGACCATTAATCTTCTGTCATACTTCTGGCACCATGTGGTATATACATATGAGCATCTTAGTGCCCTTACTGCATTACCATTTGGCAGGGCTCATACTGAGATTTTCAGACGTAGGGGTGCTATAATTATAGATGACATGCCGTTGGTTTTTCAGGTTGAATCCATTCATCATTTCATATTTTAAGTCTCAGGGTCGAGCATCCAGAATTGAAAAAGAGAAGATCAGCGGCTGATAAGGAAGGAAGTGGGTCTCGGCTCAACCTGAAGAGAAAGTGGAACATGAGATCTCCAATGCTGAACTAGCTTCACAAATAGGTGCCTTAGCTGAGAGGATGATTCTAATGGAGAATAATTAGGAGGAGGACCACCAGCTTTTACTTCAAGTCCAGTAGTCCCCGCAGACTCAGGGTCACCTCTTGCGGAACATCTTGGATCATCTTTGAGACTCCTCTCACCCACCTTCACACTGATGCTTTATTTTCTTTCTTTTATGTTTTCTTTGAATTGTTTGTAATGTTTATAAGTTTAGGATTTGGAATTAATACTAGACTTCGTACTCCTAAAACTCTGTCCTTTAATTGTAACTTTTATTTTGTACGTGTGGTTTAAGTTATGATTATGCTGATTAGCTGTCTTATCCTATGTTCATAACCTATTCTTACATGTTTTCTTTTTCTTTATCTCCTTTTTCTAATTCAGCTTGTGTTATTTTAGTTTTCTTTTTCCTTTTGCTTTTTATCTTATGTTTGGCAACTTGATGGTAATGTTCTTATCCCACTGTTTTATTTATGTTGTGCTAAGATAGGTTCCTCATGTCTAACCATTCTGACCCATTAGATGAGAAAAATGAATTTAATATTTATATTAATAATCTAAGTGAAGATGACGAGTCAGTGAACTCAGAGTGTCCCATTAAGGAGAGTAATTTTTTACCTTTTTGTCTTGTTTACCTTCCTTTAATTTTTTTTTTTTTTTGATAATTAAGTGTAATTTGGATTAATGGGAAAATATACATCATTGTCGGGGCATATCCCGGTATGGTAATAATATAGTTACAAAAGTATTAACTACGGAATAGAATCCCCCAACTATTACATAATCTAGCATTTACATCAGTGCATTTAATGACAGGAACTTGAGAAGCTTTGGTTCTAATCTCTTGCTCAATGTCTTGAATAATTTTAGAGGTGGAAGAGGAGAGGCCCTTGAAAATCCTTGCATTTCTTTCTTGCCAAATGTGATAGATTGAGGCTACCTATGCTAGTTTGCACAATAAGCTATCAAAATTCTTCCTATTGAATTTGTCGACTACCCATGAGACTTCTTCCCTCCATGGTTGCTTAGCTTTGGTGAGGTGGCACTTAAGGAAGATGGCATCTACAGCTTTAGCCGATAAGGAACAATGAAAGAACAAGTGGTCCAGGCTCTCTTAAGCTGCTCCACATAGGACACATTGGGGATCTAAAGTCATTCCCCATTTGAGCATTCTATCCTTAGTGTTTATTTTGCCTTTGATTTTAAGCCATAGGATGAAAGAATGTCTAGGAATGTGATAGGGGAACCAAAGCAAGGTGTGTCAAGGTACCTTTTGAGCTTTTTCCCGAATTGAATTCTAAGTTGCTGCAGCTCGTAGTCTCCATTTTTGGATATAGTCTAATGAACTTGTCTACTACTTGAGAGTTTGGCATATAACAGGAGGGCGCTCAACGATGACTTCTCTAAGCTCCCGTGTGCTCAAAAAGGGCCATTTCCATTGTGCATTGTTGATCACACTAGAATCTCTTGCATTAGTCGATAAGCCAACATCATATGCTATACGGGGGCCATACTTTGGAATTAAGGGGCCAATGGGATGCCAATGTGAATACCAAAGGGAAATAGAGTCACCATTACCCACTATGTATTTGGAGATGCCTTTAGCCTCTTCTCCAAATTTAAGCAATTTGCGCCAATTCTAAGAGCAATCTGATGGAGGTTTTACTTTCCAAAAGCATCTACCTTTAAGAAGGTTGGATTTGCACCATTCTACCCAAAGAGAAGGCCCTTGAGAGTAGAGGGCCCATAGGTGTCTTATCATTAAGGCTTTGTTCCATTCTTCAAGTTTTCGGATACCTAGTCCTCCTTCTTTTTTGGGCTTGCAAACTTCATTCTATGACACTTTACTATGCCATTTCTTGAGCACCACACCCGACCATAGGAATCTCCTAAGCAATTGCTCTATAACATTGGTTACTCGTTTGGGAAGGATGAAGTGGATACTCTAATAGACTTGGATGCTGAATAGAACGGCTTGAATGAGGACCAATCTACCAACATAGGATAAGCTCTTGGAGGTCCAGCTAGTAACTCTTTTGGTGATCTTTTCGATTAATTCCATGCAATCTTTGAATTTGAGCTTTGTAGAGATTAAGGGAATTCCTAGGTACTTGACCGGAAGTTCTACTAATTGGAAGCTGAGCAAGGAGCATAAGCGCAGCTTTTCATGATGATCAACCCCTAAAATATATACTTTGCTTTTGGTCCCATTTGGTAGTAGCCCCTTTACCCTCCTTTAATTCATATAACCCCTAACCATTTTCTTGCGGAGGAATGGTAGGACGAGGTTGATTTAGAAATCTTGGTGCATATGGAGTGGGTTGAGCTAAATATATCCGTTGAATGGCCTGATGCACATAATTTTGACACTGACATTGACATCGTCGTCTTATCTGATGATGCATCCCACTCGGATGATGATGATATGCCCCCTTAGAGGATATTCCTGAGTTGGGTAGTGAGACGGAGGAGAGTACTGACATTGAATCTGATTATGGTGAGCTACCCCCGTAAGATTTTTCTTTAGCTGAGGAGGCTATTCGTTCACTTAATGCTGTTTTAGCTTCATTTGATGTTGACATGAGGTATTTCTTTTCCCTTGCCTTCTATTCTTTTCTAGTTCTTTTCTTTTTGCTTCCTTTCTTTTTATTATTTACCTATTTTGACATCATTAGTCCCTTACGTATTAAGTTAGGGGGTACCGTTTACATATTTTTTATGCCATTACCTTTTGCCTTCACTCGTGTCCATGCACAATACACACATTCATGACAATGTGTCTCTTAAGCTAGGAAGCGGATGGTTAATAACACTAAGATTTCCCTTACATACTATAGATGACTAATGAATGAGTCACTTTCTAATTCAATGGTGGTAAAAGTTATGAAATTAACAAATGATTTGATGTCTATTTTGAAATCAACCTTTATTGATCACTACAAGAAGCTGCTCGGTTCTCCATTCAAATACCCACAAGATTCCAAGCAATATGTTTCTGAAATCATGCAAACTAACTTACCGCCAGACTTGTTAGCTGCGCTTGATGATGAGATTACCGAAGAAGAGATCAAGAGCACTGTCTTCACCCTACCAAGTCACAAGGCTCCCGGCCCAGATGGATATACTTATCACTTTTTTAAAAAGGCATGGAATATTGTTGGAAGGGATTTCAGTGAAGCTATTAGATCATTCTTTACATCCGGTAAAATGCTGAAAGCAATCAACTCTACTATCATCGCCCTTGTGCCCAAGACCCCCAACCTGAGCATGGTAACTGATTTTCAGCCTATCTTTTACTGCACAACCATCTACAAATATATCTCCAAGATTATTGCTAATAGGCTTAAAAAGATAATGCCTCTTATAATTAGCCAATCTCAAGCAGCATTTGTTAAGGGAAAATCCATTTTAGACCAGATCCTCCTTATGCAAGAATTGGTGAGGAACTACCATAGAAGCAACATCTTCCCTAAAAGTGCCCTAAAGATTGACTTGATGAAAGCTTTCGACTCCGTTTCATGGAACCTCTTGCTTCACACATTACATGCTCTCCACCTTCCAAGAAAATTCATAGAATGATTTGAAGTCTGCATTACCTTGCCTCATTACTCCTTCTCCTTAAATGGCTGTCTTGGAGGCTACTTTCCGGGAGCTAAAGGGCTGCGACAAGATGATCCCCTATCCCCATACCTCTTCTTCATTGCCATGGAATTCTTCTGAAGACTATTAAATAAGTAAGTGGAAGGAAGTGAATTCTCCTATCACCCGAAATGTATAAACCCCCTCATAAACCACATTTGCTTTGCTGATGACTTATTCTTGCTATGCATCCCAACTGAAGCTTCATTCAAACTAATTCAAAGGGCCTTGAAAGAATTCCACAAGTACTCCGGCCTATTACCAAATGGGACCAAAGGCAAAGTATATATTTCAGGAGTCGATCAACATGAAAAGCCTCATTTATGCTACTTGCTCGGCTTCCAATTAGGTGAGCTTCCGGTCAAGTAACTTGGAGTTCCCTTAATCTCTACCAAGCTTAAATCTAAAGATTGCATAGAACTAATTGACAAGATCACCAAAAGAGTTACAAGTTAGATCTCAAAGAGCTTATCCTATGCTGGTAGATTGGTCCTCATACAAGCTGTTCTAATCAGCATCCAAGTCTATTGGAGTATCCAATTCATCCTCCCCAAACGAATAGCCAAAGCCATAGAGCAAATGCTTAGAAGATTCCTATGGTCAGGTGTTGGACTCAAGAAATGGGGTAATAAAAAGTGTCATGGAATGAAGTTTGCAAGCCCAAAAAGGAAGGAGGACTAGGTATCCGAAAACTTGAAGAATGGAATAAAGCCTCAATGATGAGACACCTATGGGCACTTTGTACTCAAAAGTCTTCTCTTTGGGTAGAATGGTGCAAATCCAACCTTCTCAAAGGTGAATGCTTTTGGGTGAAGTAAAACCTCCATCAGATTGCTCTTGGACTTGGCGCAAATTGCTTAAGCCTAGAGAAGAAGCTAAAAGCATCTTCAAATACATAGCGGGTAAAGGTGATTCTATCTCTCTTTGGTACTCCCATTGGCATCCCGTTAGCCCCTTAATCCTCAAGTATGGCCCTCGTATAGCATATGATGGCTTGCTGATTAATGCCAAGGCTTCAAGAGTGATCAACAATGCACAATGGAAATGGCCCTTTCCGAGCACTTAGGAGCTTAGGGAAGTCATCCTTGAGCACCCTCCTAGTTACATGCCAAGTTTATACGGACTATATCCAAGAATGAAGCTTACCAAGCTGCAGCAACGTGGAATGCAATCCGAGAAAAAGCTCAAAAGGTACCTTGGCACACCTTACTTTGGTTCCCCCATCACATCTCTAGACACTCTTTCATCCTATGGCTTGCAATCAGAGGCAAACTAAACACTAAAGATAGAATGCTTAATTTGGGTATAACTATAGATCCTCAATGTGTCCTATGTGGAGTAGCTCAAGAAAGCTTGAACCACATGTTCTTTCATTGCTCCTTCTCAGCTGGAATTATAGATGCGATTTTGCTCAAATGCCATCTCACCAAAGCCAAGCAACCATGGAGAGATGAAGTCTCATGGGTAGTCCGTAAATTCAGTTGGAAGAATTTGGTAGTACATTATGCAAACTAGCATGGGCAACCTCAATCTATCACATTTGGCAAGAAAGAAATGCAAAGATCTTTAAGGGCCTTTCCTCCTCCACCACCAAAATTGTTAAAGACATTGAACAAGAGATTAGAACCAAAGCTTCTCAGATTACTGTCGTTAAATGTTCCGATGTAAATGCTAGACTATGTAATAGTTGGGGAATTCCTTTTCATAGTTAATACCATTATAATTAATTTTTGCCATACCGGGGTATTCCCCGAAGATGATGTATATATTTCCCTTTAATCCAAATTACACTTAATTATCAAAAAACTGAGTATAAATTTTTTCTTTTGTATTAGAGACTTACCACTTAAAACCATTGAATTAAAAGTATGCTAAGGATTAGAGTTCATGAGATGTAGTTATTCAAGTATGCCAAGACGTAGGTGGAGACTTAACCCTTCATTCTGTGAGCTTTTGAGCCTGAGCTTTATTTTTTTAGGGTTTTATAACTAATAATCTATACTATTTCTTCCATCTCTCTTCTTTTGAATAGTTTCATTACATTACTTTGCTTTGATATTGAATGCACGAGACATTACTTTTAATTTACATGTATGGATCATTACTTATGACAGGTGTTATGAAGCTAGAGAGTGATGTTAGGCCATCTTTCTTATATTTGGAAGCCTGTAACTTTTCTTTGTTTACATTATCCTTGGAGCCACTTTGAAGCCTTATAAAATCTTGTATTATATAAAAATTTCTTGATTTAGCCACAACTATAATCTTTAACATTAGATACATAGGTAAACCAACCCTTGCATATCTTGGGATACTTATGCAAATCTGGTAAGAAGGTGTATAAAGGGGTGAGTTCATAAAAAAAAAGAAAAAAGAAAAAAAAACACCCTAGGATGAGAAAATTCATGAATTCATTATTATCAGTCCCATGAATAAAAAAAAATTGATGACAATAAAGCTTCCATATTTGGCATTAAAAGACTGGAAATGAGAAAAGTTGGGGAGTGTTTCATTACATTATTGTAAGCCCTAGACATGTACTTTGATTTTTCCCATCATTTGTTTGTCTAACCAACACCCCATGGCCAAGAGACAACCTTGTAAAGACTTAATGGACTCTAGGTGAAGGACACTTATAAGAGCATTAATCTATTTCATGTGATTGATAGTAATTTTCTTGTTATGCACTAATACATTCCATTCATAAAGCTATACCACTCTCACTGTTTTAATTCCTCCATCTCATTTTTGATTTGGGTTCAATGCACATATTTGATTTTGCATCCATGCATGAATAAGATTAACCCTTTTCGAGTGATTTCATTTGAGAGTGAACAGCTTGGTGAGAGTTGAAGTCAAAGCCATGATTTTTGAGTATATTTGTTAACTATGTTGATTGGATGATAGTACTTGACATACTTTAAAATAAATGATTGAAAAGTTAAGTGAGTTGGAAGTGCATTTGAAAACTAATTTACGCAAGATTTTAAAGTTTGGCTATTTATTTCATATTGAATTTAAATCAAAAGTTTTTGGAATTATTATTATCATACATTGAAAGAGTTTAAGAATTTTGTGGGTAGATTCACTGCAAATCCACTCGAGACTTCACTCGTCTACTCGGGGTAACCTAGGGCTTTAAAAGGCTTGCTGCATGTAGCTAAGTGTAGCCGTGTTTCCAACTAAAAGCGAAATAGGTAGTAGTTTGCATTCTTTTTTATAAAGTCATTGCTAAGGACTAGCAGTGTGCAAGTTGGGGAGTATGATTACACTTGAAAAGTGTAATTATAAGCTCCATAACTTAGCATTAGAAACATGCATTGTTTAATAAATTTACAAGTTTTGTTAATCTTTATTACTTATTTATTTTGTTCTCTTCAATGCTAGAAAAGAAGGAGAAATAATCATGATTAGCAGTGATGAAGATGAGGAAAACAGTAACAATGACCCCTTGGTGTCCATACAAAGAGCCCCCATTCGGACTAGAGCAAGAACAAAGAGAGAAAAACAAAGCAGGAAGTCGGAGTAGGGACGTTTCAGACCATCTCCCAGTCGGAGTGGACCACTGCAATTAAGATCAGAAGTTATCAATACATTGTGGTCCGAACCATCTCCCAACCTGTCTGGACCACTGCTCCATATTTTGAAGATGTTAACACACTGTGGTCCGAACCATAGCCACAGGTGGTCCGGACCACTGAGCAACGTAGGATTCCGTTTTTGTAGTTTTAAGGGTTTTGTAAAGGGCTCTATAAATAGAACCCTTAGGAGATTATTCTAAGAGTCCGTTCTAGTCGTTGTTAAGAATATTTTCAGAGAGTTTTCTTTTATTTCTTTCACTTCTTTTCATGAATCTTGAAGAATGTCCTTTCATTTTCTTGGAGTGTTCGTTGGAGCATTGTCAACGTTGATTACTTTTCACATTGCTTCGAAGTAGGTATATGAATCTTTATTTTAAATCAATGAATGCACTTTCATCTTTTATTCTTATTTATATTGTTGCGTTGTTTCCGATTCCATTTTAGGCTAAAACCTTAGTTCTTGATTCAACGAATCAAGGAATGGTGGATGATTATAAATTTTGTGATGTACGTAGACCTACGTGTATTGTGTGAATGGGTACACGTAGAGATCTACAACTTTTAGCTTTAATTTCATTTATTTTAAAACCTTTTGAAAGTAAAAACCTTTGATCATATTCTTTGAAATCACTGATGAGGATTCTTTTATATTTTTTAGATGAATATTTTAAATCTAAAACCCTAATATTATTAAAAGAATATCTTCCAATTTTATAATCTTAAACGTGAGTATAAAACTAAAATAGGGAGAATTTTATATGCTTTCATGAAAACATCTTTCCGATCTACTTTCCTTTACATGAAACTTAGATCGTGTATTAAACCACATCACATTGTGAAATACTTAATCCACCTAGAATTGAAAGTTAAATCAAGACATTTATCTATTAATTGAATTACCCACAAGATGCCAAGTAAGATGTCTCCGAAATCATGCAAACCAACTTACCACCGGATTTATTACTTTCACTTGATGAATGAATGGGTCACTTTCTAATTCAATAGTGGTAAAAGTTATGAAATTAAAAGATGATTTGATGACAATTTTGAAATCTTCTTTTATTGATCACTACAAGAAGCTGCTCGGTTCTCCATTCAAATACCCACAAGATGCCAAGCAATATGTTTTTGAAATCATGCAAACTAACTTACCACTAGACTTGTTAGCTACGCTTGATGATGAGATTACCGAAGAAGCGATCAAGAGCACTCTCTTCTCCCTACCAAGTCACAAGGCTCCCGGTCCAGATGGGTTTACTTCTCACTTCTTTAAAAATGCATGAAATATTGTTGGGAAGGATTTTAGTGAAGCCATAAGATCATTCTTTACATCCGGTAAAATGATAAAAGCAATCAACTCTACTATCATTGTTTTTGTACCCAAGTCCCCCAACCCGAGCATGATAACAGATTTTCGCCCTATTTCTTGCTGTACAACCATTTACAAATGTATCTCCAAGATTATTACTAATAGACTCAAGAAGATAATGCCTCTCATAATCAGCCCATCTCAAGCAGCATTTGTCAAGGGGAGATCCATTTTAGACCAAATCCTCCTTATGCAAGAATTGGTGAGGAACTACCATAGAAGTAATATATCCCCCAGAAGTGCACTCAAGATTAATTTCATGAAAGCTTTCGACTTAGTATCATGAAACCTTTTGCTTGACACATTACAAGCTCTCAACCTCCCAAAAAGATTCATAGACTGGATTAAAGTTTGCATTACCTCGCCCCATTATTCCATATCCTTAAACGGCTGTCTTGAAGGCTACTTCCCGGGAGCTAAAGGGCCTCGATAAGGTGATCCACTATCCCCATACCTCTTCCTCATTGCCATGGAATTCTTCTCAAGACTCTTTAATAAGCAAGTGGAAGGATGTGACTTCTCCTGTCACCCGAAATGTACAAACCCCACCATAAACCACATTTACTTTACTGATGATTAATTCTTGCTATGCAAAAAGCTCGAAAGGTAACTTAGGGAAATGCTTCCTTCGAAAGGTTTAATGGTTATGTGAGAGTCTCTCTCTCTAGAATTTTCAGATTCTAGGGTTTCAGGCCTCGATTCTCAGATTACTCGAACCCTCCTTGTCCGTTTAATCTTTCTTGCTCTTTCTTGATCTCTCTTGTTCTCTCTTCTTTCTTCATTTTTGTTGGTTTTTTTTATTTAACCCTAGTTTCTTGATTTCTTGATCTTATTTATTATTTACAACGTGGATTCATGGCTCCATCCAGATTCAAAAGCAAACGTCCCTCTCGGCCAAACCCTACTAAGGCATTGAAGGCTGGTTTTCTATCAAAGATGGCTAATACATCCGTCACTCACATTGATTCATCTTTGAGAGATGATGGCAAACAAAGGGTTCAAGATGATGGGTTGCAGCACATTCACCGTCTTAGGGAGGCGGCTGATGCTCATGTTGTGGATATGGATGCCTCACGAGATGATTCTCCTTTGGATAATGAAGAACCGGATAATTCACAACTCTCATTGATGGCGGCTGATGCTTCAATGACTGATTCTTGGATTGGAACTTCAAATGGGAAGGTGGCGGCTAGGGTTGAAGCCTTACATGCAAACATGGTTAGGGTTGAAAACTTCCATGCACACACGGCTAATGGTGCAGATGTGGCGGCTAGGGTTGGCTTTATGAAAGAAGACGCAAATCTTGGAGAGGCAGCTAGGGTTTCCTTTACGAAAGAAGAAGCCGTAATTCTTAGGGAGGCGGCTAGGGTTAAGTCCATGCAAGAAGATACCAATCTTGATATGGTGGCTAGGGTTTGCCCCATCAAAGAAGCCGAGCCTCTTAGAAAGGTAGCTAGGGTTTCTACAAAGCAAAGAGGTACTGGTTTGGCTGTCCCTATTGATTCAACACTTTCCTCATCTTCTTCTTGGGCGAAGGTGGCTACACATGGTAACATGCCTTCCAAGAATGCAGCAAATCCAATTGTTGATATGCAAGAAGGCTCTACGAATGGATCTTGGGCATCCATTGTTGTTGGAGATTCATCACCCCCCATGAAACTATCATATATCCAGCCGCCACCCTTTTCCTCGGGTGGCAAAATTACAATAAAACCCCCTTAATCCGTGGTGCAAAAGGGCATGGCTCGGTGGACCACCACTCTGGTTGGATTCTTTTTGGATAAATTACCATTCACCTTGGTACAAAATGGAGCACAAAGGCTTTGGGGTTCTAAGGGCTTGATGGAGGTTCTTGCTAATAATCATGGCTTCTACTTCTTTCATTTCTCTAGTGTTCAAACCATGAATTTGATTATGGAAGGGGGTCCTTGGTATTTTGGCGGGAGGCCAATCTTTCTTCAAAAATGGAAGCAGGGAATGAATTTATCCAAATTAGGTTGTAAGAATGTTCCAATTTGGGTCCATTTCTTTAATGTCCCACTTGAATATTGGAATGATGAAGGCAAGTGTGGTCGGCAAACCACTACATGCTGATAAGATAACTGAATCTATAAAAGGAATAACATATGCCTGACTATGCATTGAGGTTGGCATGGATTCCACATTTCCCGATTCCTTCAATCTAGAATTGGAGGATGGATCTACTGTAGAGATAGGGATTGAGTACAAATGGGTGCCTAAAAAATGAGATCATTGCAAGAAATTTGGCCATCTATCCAAATCTTGCAAAAGAATCATACGTTAAGAATGGAATCAAAAACCCACTTCTCCTCTTTCACTACCTTCCACTAATGAATGGCAGCAAGTTAAAAGGCATGGCAAAGCTCCAATTGTTGACTTAACCCCTCCCTCAACGGGACATCAATCTAATGACATAGCTCTGGCAGCAACAAGTAGCCCTTTCGAGTCTTTACTTCTAGATCATATTCCGGAAGATGATCAGGCCTTGTCCCCTTCAGAATGTAATGCCACTTTGGTTCCAATGGATACCCAAGTCACTTCCCCCTTGGAAGTTGACAATGACCTGGGAGATCATGCCATCCCTCTCTCGGACAGTAGCTTAGCTTCCCTTAACACCTCATTACACCAAAAGATCCATTCAGTTGATGAGCTTGATATTAAAAGGCGGAAGCAACAACGTGATGCAAAGAAGAGCTCTAGGGGGATAGATAAACCCCCAAGACATCCTTCTTCTAAACCTGATGTGCATCAAGGGAGTTATAATCCAAATCATGAAAATGAATTTGGCATTCAAGATAATTCAAATGGGCCAATAACAAGAGCTAGGGCCAAACAACTCCAAAGGGCCTTAACAAGTAGAATTGGGGTGATTGAAGGTTCTTTGGACTTTGATACTTACAATCTGAATGGAAATGGGCCAAAAGTGATTAATTGTCTTCAAATGGAGCTTGGGGAATGAATTTTAGCCTTTTCAATAAGTTCAGGCTTAAAGGGGCAGATTTGAGCCTATTTTGGTCTTTTGCCTTTTTCTACTTGGAATAAGTTTGTATTTAATGATGTTTTGAGTCCTTCCACCAAAATTTATTATTATTTTGTATTTATTGCTGTTTTGAGTACTTCCATCAGAATTTATAAGTCTTGGTACATATAGTGGAGTTATTAGCATGAATTGGAGTTATTAGCATCTATGGGCTTTTCCTATTCTTGGAGGGATGTTCCAAGCTATGAATATATGTAATATGTGTGCTGGAAATCAGATTTGAGAGTTTTGAATTATCAGAAAAATGCTTTGCATTTCTCTACCCTTGTTCTTATTTAAGCAAATTTCAGATTTGTTTGGTGGCGAACCGATTCTTATCACTCTTCTCTCTTCTTTCTAAAAGTGTGGCGAATCAACCTAGCATTTCTTATTTGTGGCGATCTATGTTATCAAACAAGGGCTATTAGTTTTCTTCTTATTTTTCTTTTTGTTTTATTTCCATTTTACTTGCGAACAACACCATTCAACTTCCATACAACATGGGCACATCATCTTGGTATCAGAGCACGGATTCAATCATGGCCGATGAAGGAACACCATGAGGTCTTTCATTGGAGCAAACTCAAATTATGGGTTTGCAGTGAGCTCAAGAGGAGATTCGAGGAGAAGTAACCGGTAGTCGAGATCAACTAGCCACTCTTATTCAAATGATGCAAGGTAACAACTTACAACCCCAACATGGGCAAGTCCATAGAGCACCTCGGCATGAAATTGAAGAAATTGAAGATAACCAAATGGAAGATGAAGAAGCTGAGGAGAGGGACAGACCTAGAAGGTAACGTGGTGACCCAACTAGTGGTATCAAACTTAATATACCACCATTTAGAGGTACTAGTTCACCTGAGGAATACTTGGAGTGTAAGGCCGCAGCACTTGAATTTACAGATTATACGCTTTTATGGTGGGAAAACTTGAAAGCTTAGTGTAGAAGGGATGGTGATGATGAAGTTACCACATGGCTGGTTATGAAAAGATTAATGAAGAAGAGATTTGATCTAGATTACTACAAGAAAGAACTTTTCATTAAGCTTCAAACCCTACGATAAGGCTTCTTAAGCGTAGAAGAGTATGTTAAGGAGTTTGAACTCTTAATGATATGCTGCAATTTGAATGAACCTCAAGAACAAACCGTAGCTAGATTTCTTGGTGGATTGAAGAATGATAGCGCTAATGTTGTAGAGCTACAACCTTATATCTTCCTTAAGGATGTCATTAAGCTAGCCATCAAGGTGGAACGACAACAAAAGAGATGAGGTATACGTATGGGGGCAGCTACATCGAGTACCACGAGGGTTGTTTCTACACCTTCACGAGCTTGGAATGCACCTAAACAAGATGGGAAAATGGAGACCAGATGGGGGAGTACTAGTTCAGATTCTTTGAAGGGTAAGAAGAAGGCTTCAGAACCCCAATTCTCTAAGAGGTCTCGAGATATCAAGTGTTTCAAGTGTTTAGGCCACGGCCATATTGCCTCTGAATGTCCAAATAGGAGAGTGATGATTTTACATGGGAAGAATGGAGAGGTTGTTAGTGAGGATGAGGAGGAAATGCAGGAGAAAAATGACCTAGCAGGGGCTGAACAAGAAGAAAATTTTGAACCAGCGGAGGGTTGTTGGTTGTTCAAAGGGTTTTGAATGCCCAAGTTGATTTTGGGGAAGAGCAACGTGAGAACATCTTCCATACGAGGTGTCAAATTTGGGATAAAGTGTGTGGCATGATCATTGATAATGGGAGTTGTACGAACGTGGCATCCACGACCTTGGTGGAGAATATGGGATTACCTACTGTTCCACATCCTAAACCATACAAGTTGTGTTGGCTTAATGAGAATGGGGCAATTCAGGTTACAAAATAGGTTCAAGTGCCTTTCTGCATTAAAACTTATCATGATAAAGTTTATGTGATGTGGTTCCAATGTCCGCTAGTCATATGCTATTGGGGCACCCTTGGCAATTTGATAACAATGTGACTTATGATGGGAGGAGAAATACTTACTCGTTCATGATCAAAGAGAAGAAAGTGAACTTGTTGCCATTAAGCTCCCATCAAATTAGACAAGATCTGTTGCGAAATCAAAGAAAGGTGGTGGAACCAGGAAAGGGGCTGATGTTAGCCAAAAAAGAAGACATTGAGCAAGCACTAGCTTCGCTGGGGTTTGTTTTTATGGCTTGGGCGAAACCTTTGTTGCAAGTGAAGAATTCGGAGTTGCCAAAACAGATTGTAGAATAACTTGAAGAGTTTAAAGACATGTTTCCGGAAGAACTACCAAAGGGGTTATCACCTATTCGAGGGATAGAGCATCAAATTGATTTAGTTCCTGGAGCTTCTCTTCCTAGTAGACCAGCATATAGATGCAATCCAGAGGAGGCAAAGGAGATTTAAAGGCAGATTGGTGAGCTCCTAGAGAAGGGCTATGTGCATGAATCACTAAGTCCTTGTTCCGTGCCTACATTACTTATTCCAAAGAAGGATGGTAGCATGAGAATGTGCATGGACAGCCGAGCTACCAACAAGATAACAGTTAAGTATTGCTTCCCTATTCCAAGACTTGATGAATTGCATGGTGCTGTTTTATTTTCTAAAGTGGATTTAATGAGTGGATATCACCAAATTAGAATGGAAGAAGGTGATGAATGGAAAACAACCTTTAAAACTAAGCATAGCTTGTATGAATGGATGGTGATGCCATTTGGGCTTTCTAATGCACCTAGCACATTTATGAGGCTTATGAATCATGTT
>QLOD02145604.1:0-10314 GCA_003260245.2 Sideroxylon spinosum | reverse complement strand
TCACCATTAACTTGTTGCCACGGTCTCGCCACATTAACACTTTTAGATGCTTTTGTTTCACCTTGTTATCTCTTTCAACCCACTTTTCGTTTGTTTATAGGCCTAAGAAAAAGGGTTAATCAAGTTTGAGCTATCCATCTACACATCTTTGCCTTTCCCAGTGTTAATTGATCTACCATCTGTCATAATCAGGATCATAGTATTTCTCTTTGGCTTTCATCAAACCCACAGTCTCCATTCTCTTGTTCTATTTCTGCACAAATCTCTTTTCAGTTCGCTTATTGATAATTATATCTCTTATTTTTGTAACACATTCAAAATTGAAATGCATTTTTTTTCTTGTTTCTCGTGTGCTATATTCTCCTCTATTTATCATCTCCTTCCATGCTAGCTTGTGCCCCATGAAAAAAATTTTTTTATCACCATGAACTGGTGGCAGCTGTCCTCCCACACTAACTTTTTTTTTGACATTTTTACCTCATCTACTTTTTTTTTCGTCGACAAAGTGTTTGATCCTTGTTATTCACCATCAAAAAGAGTTGTTCAAGTCTGTGTTGTCTGTCCCTATTGCTTTATCTTTCCCTTTGTTATTTGAATAATATGTTTGGATAATCATCATCAGAGCGTCTTTCTCTATTCTTCTTCTAACCCATCGTCTTTGCATTTCTCTTCTTTTGTTCTTTCACCATTCCTTATCAGAATTAACTTGTTTCCACGATCCTACCACTTTCACACTTTTAGATGTTTCTGTTTCACCGTAATATCTTTTTCAACCCATTTTTTGTTCCTTTTGTAACCCTAATAAAAACGGTAACCCAAGTTTAAGCTATCCATCTCCATATCTTTGCCTTTCCCGGAGTTAGTTGATCTGCCATCTATCATAATCAGGATCGTAGTATTTCTCTCTGGTTATCATCTATCCCAAAGTCTCCATTCTCTTGTTCTATTCTTGCACTAATATCTTTTCAGTTGGCTTATTGATAATCATATCTCTTATTTTTGTAACAAATTCATAATTGAATTGCATTTTTTTTCTTGTTTCTCATGTGCTATATTCTCCTCTTTTTATCATTACCCTTCTATGCTAGCTTGTGCCCCATTGAAAATAAATTTTTATCACCATGAACTTGCGGCCGCTGTCCTCCCACATTAACCTTTTTTGATATTTTTGCCCCATCCCCTTTTTCTTCTTTGACCAATTGTTTGATCCTTTTTATTCACCACAAGAAAGAGTTGTCTGAGTCTGGGTTGTCCTTCACTATTGCTTTATCTTTCCCTTTGTCATTTGAATTATATTTTTGGATAATCCTCATCATAGCCTTTGCATTTTTCTTCTTTTGTTCCTTCACCATTCTTTATCACCATTAACGTGTTGCCGCGGTCTTGCCACATTAACACTTTTAGATGTTTCTATTTCACCTTATTATCTTTTTCAACCCACTTTTCATTCCTTTTGTAACCCTAAAAGAAGCGGTTACCCAAGTTTGAGCTATCCATTTCCATATCTTTCCCTTTTCCATTATTACTTGATCCACCATCTATCATAGTCAGGATCATAGTATTTCTCTCTGTCTTTCATCTAACCCAAGTCTTCATTCTCTTATTTTATTCCTGCACTAAGCTCTTTTCAATTAGCTTATTGGTAATCGTGGCTCTTATTTTTGTAACACATTCAAAATTGGCATGCATTTTTCTTCTTCTTTCTCATGTGCTATATTCTCTTTTTTTATCATTTCTTTCCATGCTCACTTATGCCCCATTAAAAGATCATTTTTTATCACCATGAACTTGCTGCCGCTGTCCTCCCATTTAACCTTTTTAGTGGTTTTTGCCTCATCCGCTTTTTCTTCTTTGACCAAGTGTTTGATCCTTTCTATTCACCACAAGAAAGAGTTTTCCGAGTCTGGGTTATCCGTCACTATTGCTTTATCTTTCCCTTTGTCATTCGAATTATATTTTTTGATAATCGTCATCATAGTGTCTATCTCTATTCTTCTTCGAACAAATCGTCTTTGCATTTCTCTTCTTTTGTTCTTTCACCATTCCTTATCACCATTAACTTGGTGCCGCTGTCTTGCCACATTAACACTTTTAGATGTTTCTGTTTCACCTTATTATCTCTTTCAGCCCACTCTTCGTTCCTTTTATAACCCTAAGAAAAAGCGTTAACCAAGTTTGAGCTATCCATCTCCATATCTTTTCCTTTTCCATTGTTAGTTGATCTACCATCTATCATAATCAGGATCATTGTATTTCTCTCTGGTTTTCATCTAACCCGTAGTCTCCATTCTCTTGTTGTATTCTTGCACTAATCTCTTTTCAGTTGGCTTATTGATAATCATATCTCTTATTTTTGTAACACAATCAAAATTGGCATGCGATTTTTTTCTTCTTTCTCGTGTGCTATATTTTCCTCTTTTTATCATCACCTTCTATGTTTGCTTGTGCCCCTTTAAAAAATAAATTTTTATCACCATGAACTTGCTGCCGCTGTCCTCCCACATTAAGCTTTTTTAGATGTTTTTGCCTCATCCTCTTTTTCTTCTTCGACCAAGTGTTTGATCGTTTTTATTCATCATAAGAAAGAGTTGTCCGAGTCTGGGTTGTCCGTCACTATTGCTTTTATCTTTCTCTTTGTCATTTGAATTATATTTTTCGATAATTGTCACTATAGTTTCTCTCTCTATTCTTCTTCTAACCCATCGTCTTTGCATTTTTTTTCTTTTTTTTCTTCACCGTTCTTTATCATCATTAACTTGTTGCCGCGGTATTGCCACATTAAGACTTGTAGTTGTTTCTATTTCACCTTATTATCTCTATCAACCCACTTTTCATTCCTTTTATAACCCTAAGAGAAAGGGTTACCCATGTTTGAGCCTTCCCCATTGTCAGTTGAGTTAACTTGTACCATAATTACGATCATCGTATTTCTCTCTGTTTTTCTTTAACCCACAATCTCCATTCTCTTATTCTATTTCTGCGCTAATCTCTCGGCATGCAATTTTTTTTTCTTCCATCCCGTATGCTTTATATTCTCCTCTTTTTGTCATCACCTTCCATGCTCACTTACACCTCATTAAAAAATAATTTTTTATCACCCTGAACTTACTGCCTCTGTCCACCCACAATAACCGTTTTAGATGTTTTTGCTACATCCCCTTTTCTTCTCTAACCAAGTGTTTGTTCCTTTAATTGTCCAGGAGAAAAGTCTGTCCGAGTCTGGGTTTTCTATCTATATTGCTTTATCTTTCCATTTGCCAGTTGAATTAGATTTTTTATTATCATCATCATGGTATCTCCCCATTTTCTTCTTCTATTCCTGTACCATTCTTTTTCAGTTGGTTCCTTGATAACTAAGGTCTCTTATGTGTAACACAGTGAATCGTTGGCAACAAAATTTTGTTTCTTTATCTCATGTATTATATTCCTTCTTTTTTCCCATCACCATCCATACTCACTTGCACCCTATTAAAAAATAAAGTTTTAGCACTATGAACTTGATGCCACTGTTATTTCACGTAAACTCTTTTAGCTGTATCTGTCGCATCCCATTTATGTTCTTTAACCCACAGTTTATTCCTTTCTGAACCCCAAGAGGAAGAGTTGTTTGAGTCTAAGCTATCTGTCTACATTACCTTATCATTTCTTTTACCAGTTGAAATATCTTCTACTATAATTAGAATCCTAGTATTTCTCTCTTTTGCTTTTAACCCATTGCCTCCTCAATTTTTTTTTCCTATTCTCGCACCATTCTTTTTTCATTTGGTTCCACGATAGTTAAGCCTCTTTTTAGTGCATGACCTTGAACATGAAGGAGCAATTTCTTTTCTTTTTTCTCGTGTCTTTCATTGCTCTCTTACTCTCTTAAAAAAAAATATTTATCACTATGAACTTGTTGCCACTGTCATCCCACATTAGCCTTTCAAGATGTTTTTGCCTTATCCACTTTTTCTTCTTTGACCAAGTGTTTGTTCCTTCTTACTCAGCAAGAGAAAAAGCTGTCCATGTTTGGGTTATCCATCTCTATTACTTTATCTTTCCTTTTGCTAGTTGAATTTGATTTTTGGATAATCATCATCTCGTGTCTCTCTTTTTTCTTCTTCTAACCACCACCTTCGTATTTCTCTTTTTTCATTCCTATTTCATTCTTTCTCAGTTGACTCCTTGATAACCAAGGCCCCTTACTGATGCAACAAGAAGAATTGTTGGTAAACAATTTTTTTTGTTCTATCTAATGGATCATAATTCTTCTTTTTTATCATCACTATACATGCTCACTTGCAGCACATCGAAAAAATAAATTTTTATTACTATGAACTTGATGCTACTTTCATTCCACATTAACCCTTTTAGATGTATCTGTCTCATCTCCTTTATGTTCTTTAACTTAGAGTCTATTCCTTTTGAACCCTAAGAGAAAGAGTTGTTCGAGTCTTAGCTATTCGTCTACATTGCCTTACCATTCCTATTGCAAGTTGAGCTATCTTCTACTATAATTGGAATCATAGTATTTCTCTCTCTTTTTCTTTTAACCCATTGCATCCCCCATTTTCTTGTTCTATTCTCGCACTATTCTTTTTTCAGTTGCTTCCCCGATAATTAGGCCTCTTTCCTATGCATGACCTTGAACATTAGCAAGGAATTTTTTCGTTTTTTCTCGTGTGTTATATTGCTCTCTTACTCTGTTAAACAAATAAACTTCTACCACTATTAACTTGTTCCTACTGTCATCCCACATCAACCTTTTAAGATGTTTTTGGCATATCCACTTTTTCATCTTTGACCAAGTGTTTGTTCCTTCTTATTCACCAAGTGAGAAAGCTGTCCATTTTTAGGTTGTCCATCTCTATTGCTTTATCTTTCCCTTTGCTAGTTGAGTTGGATTTTTTGATAATCATCATCATTGTGTCTCTCTCTTTTCTTTTTCCTAACCACTGCTTTCATATTTCATTTCTTTAGTTCATACACCATTCTTTCTCAGTTGATTCCTTGATAACCACGGCCCTTACTTGTGCAACACAGTGAATTGTTGGTAAACAAATTTTTTTCTTCTATCTAATTGATTATATTCCTTCTTTTTTACCATTATTATGCATGCTCACTTGCACCAAATTAAAAAAGTAAATTTTTGTCACTATAAACTTGATGCCACTTTATTCCACATTAACCCTGTTAGATGTATCTATCTCATCCCCTTTATGTTCTTTAACTCACTATCTGTTCTTTTTCGAACCCCAAGAGTCCGAGTTGCTCGAGTCTGAGTTATTTGTCATAGCGTCTCTCTCTCTCTTTTTTTTTTCTAACCTACCGCTTCCTCCATTTTCTTTTTCCATTCCCGCACTATATTTCTTCAGTTGGATCATTGATAATTTGGCTTCTTTCCTGTGCATGACTTTGAACATTCGAGAGCAAAATTTTTTTTTTCTTTCTCATGTGTTATATTACTCTCTTTTTATCATCACCATCCATGCTTAATGGCACCCTCTTAAAAAATAAATTTTTATCACTAGGATCTTGCTGCCTGGAGATTCCCACATTCACCCATTTAGTTGTTTTTGGTTATCCTCTTTCTCTTCTTTAATCTTCTGAATGTTATTATTAGAACCCCAACCAAAGGAGTTGGTTGACTCTGAGCTAATTTTCTCCATTGCCTAACCTTTCATTTGCCAGTTGAGCTATCTTACTAGTATTATAGTATTTATCTCTCTTCCTCTTTTACCCTCCACCTTTTTCTCTCCCTTGTTCTATTCTTACCCCATTATTCTTCAATTGGTTCGTGGATAGCCAAGGCCTCTTACTTGTGCAATACCTTGAAATTCTATTCATCTGTCTCAAGTGTTATGGTTATGAAACCAAATTAGTTGCTCTCGAATAAAATTCATGTTTTTTCACTTTTCTCTTTTATTTTCAAACTTGTCAGTCAATAAGTTAGTTCAGTTTAGTTATATTTCTTTCTTTTTATTATCACCTTCTATGCTTACTCGCACCCCTTTAAAAACTAAATCTGTATCACCATTGACTTGTTGCCACTGTCTTCTCACGTTAACCCTTTTAGATGCTTCAGTCTTACCCCTTTTCTTTTCCAACCCGTTCTTTGTTCCTTTTATAACTCCAAAAGAAATGGTTGTCCAAGTTTGTGCTGTCCATCTCCATTACTTTACCTTTCCTATTACGAGTTGGGCTATCTTCTATCATAATTCGAACCATAGTTTTCTCTCTCTTTTTCTTGTAGCCCATCGCCTCTATTCTCTTGTTCTATTCTTGTACTAATCTTTCTTCAGTTTGCTTAATAATAACCATACCTCTTATTTGTGCAACACCTTGAATATTGGTAAGAAAATTTTTTTTCCTATCTCGTGTGTTATATTCCTACCTTTTTATCATCACCATCCACATTTACTTGCACCCCGTTAAAAAACAATTATTATCATCATGAACTTGCTCCCGATGTTTTCCCACGTTAACATTATTAGATGTTTTTGCCTCATCCCCCTATTCACTTTTAACCAAGTGTTTGATTCTTTTATTCACCGTGAGAAAGACTTATCCGAGTATGGTTTGTCCGTCTCTATTGCTTTATCTTTCCCTTTGCCACTTGAATTATATTTTTGGAAAATCGTCATTATAGTGTCTTTCTCATTTCTTCTTCTATTCCTGCACTAATCTTTTTTTAGTTAGCTTAATTATAATCATATCTCTTATTTATGTAACACTTTGAATGTTGGCATTCGATTTTTTTCTTCTTTCTCATGTGCTATACTCTCCTCATTTTATCATCACCTTCCATGCTCACTGCTATATTCTCCTCATTTTATCATCACCTTCCATGCTCACTTACGCCCCATTAAAAAAAAATTTTTATCACCATGAGCTGGCTGCCGCTGTCCTCCCACATTATACATTTTAGATGTTTTTGCCTCATCCCCTTTTTCTTCTTTTACCAAGTGTTTGATCCTTTTAATTCACCACAAGAAAGAGTTGTTCGAGTCTGGGTTGTCCGTCTATATTACTTTATCTTTCCCTTTGACAACTGAACTACATTTTTGGATAATCGTCATCATAGTGTCTCTTTTTTTTCTTCTTCTAACCCACCGTCTTCGCATTTCCCCTCCTTTGTTCATTCACTATTCTTTATCACCATTACCAGGGTCTTACCACATTAACACTTTTAGATATTTCTGTCTCACCTTATTATATTTTTTAATCCCCTATCCGTTCATTTATAACCCTACGAAAAAGGGTTATCCAAGTTTAAGCCTTCCCCGTTGTCAGTTGAGCTAACTTGTACCATAATGAGGATCATAGAATTTCTCTTTGTTTTTCTTCTAACCCATAATATCCATTCCTTTGTTTTATTCCTGCACTAATCTCTCTTTAGTTGACTTCCTGATAACCATATCTCTTACTTGTTTAACACTTTGAATATTCGCATGCAAATTTTTTCTTCTTCCATCTCATGTGCTCTATATTCTCCTCTTTTTATCAACACCTTCCATGCTCACTTGCACCCCATTAAAAAAACAAATTTATCACCATGAACTTGCTACTGCTATCGTCCTACAATGACCTTTCTAGATGTTTTTACTTCATCCCCTTTTTTCTTCTCTAACCAAGTGTTTGTTCCTTTAATTGTCCAAGAAAAATAGCTGTCCGAGTTTGGATTTTCTGTCTCTATTACTTTATCTTTCCATTTGCTAGTTGAATTATATTTTTTGATAATCATCATCATGGTATCTCTCCCTTTTCTACTTCTAGCCTTCACATTTTTCTTCTTCTATTCCTATACCATTCTTCTATTCCTCTCTTTATCACCACTTCCACACTCACTTGTGCCCCATTAAAAAATAAATTTTTATCACTATGAACCGGCTGTAGCTGTCCTCCCACATTAACCCTTTTAGATGTTTTTGCCTTATCCCCCTTTTCTTCTCTAATCAAGTGTTTGTTCCTTTAATTCTGGGTTGTCTGTCACTATTATTTTATCTTTCCATTTCTCTGTTGAATTAGATTTTTTGATAGTCGTCATCGTAGTCTCTCTCCTTTTCCTTCTTTTAGCCTTCGCATTTCGCTTCTACCGTTCCCGTACCATTCTTTTTTAGTTGGTTTCTTGATAACTAAGGTTTCTTGTGCGACACAGTGAATTGTTGGCAACCAAATTTTGTTCTTCTATCTCTTGTATTATATTCTTTCTTTTTTACCATAATCATCTATACTTGCACCCGATTAAATAATAAATTTCTAACACTATGAACTTGATACCCCAGTTGTTCCACATTAACTTTTTGGACGTATCTGTATCATCCTCTTTATATCCTTTAGCCCACAATCTATTTCTTTTTATACCCCAAGAGGAAGAGTTGTTCAAGTCTGAGCTATTTGTCCACATTGCCTTAATCTTTAATTCACTAGGAAAAAGCGTTACTCCAGTCTAAGATGCCCATCTCACCTTATTATCATTTTTAACCAGCTCTTCATTCCTTTTATAACCTTAAGAAAAGGGGTTATGCAAGTTTGAGCTGTCCATCTCCATTACTTTATCTTTCCCATTGTTAGTTGATCTATCTTCTACCAGAATCAGGATCATAGTATCTCTCTATTTTTCTTCTAACCCACAATCTCTATTCTCTTGTTCTATTCCTACACTAATCTCTCTTCAATTGTCTTATTGATAACCATATATCTTACTTATGTAACACAATGAATATTGGGATGCAAATTTTTTTTTTGTTCCATCTCGTGTGCTATATTCTTCCCTTTTATCATCACTTTCAATGTTTACTTGCGCCCCATTAAAAAATAAATTTTTATCACCACAAACTTGCTGCCGCTTTCCTCCCACATTAGCGTTTTTTTACCTCATCCTCCTTTTCTTTTCAACCAAGTGTTTGATCCTTTATATTCACCATAAGAACCGAGTCTGGGTTGTCCGTCTCTATTGAATTATCTTTGTCTTTGCTAGTTGAATTATATTTTTGGATAATCGTCATCATAGTGCTTCTCTCGTTTCTTCTTCCAACCCACCGTCCTCGCATTTCTCTTCTTTTATTCTTTCACCATTCTTTATCGCCATTAACTTGTTGCCATGCTCCTCCCACATTAACCCTTTTAGATGTTTCTATCTCACCCTATTATCTTTTTTGACCAGCTCTTCGTTCTTTTTATAACCCTAAAAATAAGGGTTATCCAAGTTTGTTAATCTCCATTGCTTTACCTTTCTCGTTGTTAGTTGAGCTATCTTGTACCACAATCAGGATCACAGTATATCTCTCTGTTTTTCTTCTAACCCACCGTCTCCATTTCCTTGTTCTATTCCTGCAGTAAACTCTCTTCAGTTGGCTTATTGATAACCATATCTCTTACTTGTGTAACGCTTTGAATATTGGCATGCAATTTTTTTTCCTTCTATGTCATATGTTACATTATCCTCTTTTTTATCATCAACTTCCATGCTCACTTGCGGCCTATTGAAAAATAAATTTTTATCACCATGAACTTACTGCCGCTGTCCTCCCACAGTAACCTTTTTAGAAATTTTTGCCTCATCCCCCTTTTCTTCTCAAACCAAGTGTTTGTTCCTTTAATGCACCAGGAGAAAGCACTGCCCAAGTCTGGGTTGTCTATCCCTATTGCTTTATGTTTCCATCTACCTGTTGAATTCAATTTTTTCATAATCATCATCATAGTATCTCTCATTTTTCTTCTTCAAGCCTACGTATTTCTCTTCTTTTGTTCCTATACCATTCGTTTTCACTTGGTTTCTTGATAACCAAGATCTTTTACTTATGCAACACAATGAATCATCGACAACAAAATTTTATTCTTCTATTACATGTATTTTATTCCTTCTTGTTTTTTTCTTGTAGCATACTGCCTCTATCATTCTATTGTTCTATTCTTGTACTAACCCCTTTTTTGTTGGCGTACTTATAACCGTATCTCTTACTTGTGTAACACTTTGAATATTTGCATGCAATTTTTTTTCTTCCATCTCGTGTGCTATAATATTCACTTTTTATCATCACCTTCCATATCCACTTGCGCCCTAGTAAAAAATAATTTTTTACCACCGTGAACTTATTGCCACTGTCCCCCCACATTAACCTTTTTAGATGTTTTTGCCTCATCCCCATTTTCTTCTTTGACCAAGTGTTTTATCCTTTTTGTTCACCATGAGAAAGAGTTGTCCGAGTCTGGGTTGTCCGTCCCTATTGCATTATCTTTCCCTTTGCCAGTTGAATTATATTTTTAGATAATCATCATCATAGTGTCTCTCTCTTTTCTTTTTCTAACCCACTATCTTCACATTTCTCGTCT